>CAWUFW010021126.1:0-130020 GCA_963921515.1 Calotriton arnoldi
GCCTACCACTACTACCACCCTTAGCCATGGGGGTGCCAGATGCCCACCACTACTACCACCCTTACCCAGGGGGCTGGATGCCTACCACTACTACCACCCTTACCCAGGGGGCTGGATGCCTACCACTACTACCACCCTTAGCCATGGGGGTGCCAGATGCCCACCACTACTACCACCCTTACCCAGGGGGGCTGGATGCCTACCACTACTACCACCCTTACCCAGGGGCTGGATGCCTACCACTACTACCACCCTTACCCAGGGGGCTGGATGCCTACCACTACTACCAACCTTAGCCATGGGGGTGCCAGATGCCCACCACTACTACCACCCTTACCCAGGGGGGCTGGATGCCTACCACTACTACCACCCTTAGACAGGGGGCTGGATGCCTACCACTACTACCACCCTTACCCAGGGGGCTGGATGCCTACCACTACTACCACCCTTACCCAGGGGCTGGATGCCTACCACTACTACCACCCTTACCCAGGGGGCTGGATGCCTACCACTACTACCACCCTTAGACATGGGGGTGCCAGATGCCCACCACTACTACCACCCTTACCCAGGGGGGCTGGATGCCTACCACTACTACCACCCTTACCCAGGGGGGGCTGGATGCCTACCACTACTACCACCCTTACCCAGGGGGCTGGATGCCCACCACTACTACCACCCTTACCCAGGAGTGCCAGATGCCTACCACTACTACCACCCTTACCCAGGGGGGCTGGATGCCTACCACTACTACCACCCTTACCCAGGGGGCTGGATGCCTACCACTACTACCACCCTTACCCAGGGGGGCTGGATGCCTACCACTACTACCACCCTTACCCAGGGGGCTGGATGCCTACCACTACTACCACTCTTACCCAGGGGGCTGGATGCCTACCACTACTACCACCCTTAGCCAGGGGGCTGGATGCCTACCACTACTACCACCCTTACCCAGGGAGTGCCAGATGCCTACCACTACTACCACCCTTACCCAGGGGGGCTGGATGCCTACCACTACTACCACCCTTACCCAGGGGGCTGGATGCCTACCACTACTACCACCCTTACCCAGGGGGCTGGATGCCTACCACTACTACCACCCTTACCCAGGGGGCTGGATGCCTACCACTACTACCACCCTTACCCAGGGGGGCTGGATGCCTACCACTACTACCACCCTTACCCAGGGGGGCTGGATGCCTACCACTACTACCACCCTTAGCCAGGGGGCTGGATGCCTACCACTACTACCACCCCTACCCAGGGGGCTGGATGCCTACCACTACTACCACCCTTACCCAGGGGGCTGGATGCCTACCACTACTACCACCCTTACCCAGGGGGGCTGGATGCCTACCACTACTACCACCCTTAGCCAGGGGGCTGGATGCCTACCACTACTACCACCCTTACCCAGGGGGCTGGATGCCTACCACTACTACCACCCCTACCCAGGGGGCTGGATGCCTACCACTACTACCACCCTTACCCAGGGGGCTGGATGCCTACCACTACTACCACCCTTAGCCATGGGGGTGCCAGATGCCCACCACTACTACCACCCTTACCCAGGGGGGCTGGATGCCTACCACTACTACCACCCCCACCCAGGGGGCTGGATGCCTACCACTACTACCACCCTTACCCAGGGGGGCTGGATGCCTACCACTACTACCACCCTTAGCCATGGGGGTGCCAGATGCCCACCACTACTACCACCCTTACCCAGGGGGCTGGATGCCTACCACTACTACCACCCTTACCCAGGGGGCTGGATGCCTACCACTACTACCACCCTTACCCAGGGGGGCTGGATGCCTACCACTACTACCAACCTTAGCCATGGGGGTGCCAGATGCCCACCACTACTACCACCCTTACCCAGGGGGGCTGGATGCCCACCACTACTACCACCCTTACCCAGGGGGCTGGATGCCTACCACTACTACCACCCTTACCCAGGGGGGCTGGATGCCTACCACTGCTACCACCCTTACCCAGGGGGCTGGATGCCCACCACTACTACCACCCTTACCCAGGGGGCTGGATGCCTACCACTACTACCACCCTTACCCAGGGGGCTGGATGCCTACCACTACTACCACCCTGGGGCTGGATGCCTACCACTACTACCACCCTTACCCAGGGGGCTGGATGCCTACCACTACTACCACCCTTACCCAGGGGGGCTGGATGCCTACCACTACTACCAACCTTAGCCATGGGGGTGCCAGATGCCCACCACTACTACCACCCTTACCCAGGGGGCTGGATGCCCACCACTACTACCACCCTTACCCAGGGGGGCTGGATGCCTACCACTACTACCACCCTTACCCAGGGGGGGCTGGATGCCTACCACTACTACCACCCTTACCCAGGGGGGGCTGGATGCCTACCACTACTACCACCCTTACCCAGGGGGGGCTGGATGCCTACCACTAACAACATCTCCACTCACAGGATGGCTAATACATGTCGCAACAAGCACACACCAACATAAAGAATGCAACATTAAGACAACCCCCCAACACCATGACAAGCGTGTGTAGACTGTGTCAAATGCCTACGACACAGAACATGATCATCAACATACAATGTGACACCCTATCACATGTGCCACACATAAATGTGTGTGGCCCCACAATGCAAGCAGGCCATGACCATTGTGGCAATGGGGTCCAAACCCCCATCATCACAGTGACCAAAATGTAAGTGTGGGGCCCTGAGCTGAAGCACATCTTGACCATTGTGGCAATGGGGTCCAAATCCCCATCATCACAGTGACCAAAATGTAAGTGTGGGGTCCTGAGCTGAAGCACATCTTGACCATTGTGGCAATGGGGTCCAAACCCCATCATCAAGGTGACCAAAATGTAAGTGTGGGGTCCTGAGCTGAAGCACATCTTGACCATTGTGGCAATGGGGTCCAAACCCCCATCATCACAGTGACCAAAATGTAAGTGTGGGGTCCTGAGCTGAAGCACATCTTGACCATTGTGGCAATGGGGTCCAAACCCCCATCATCACAGTGACCAAAATGTAAGTGTGGGGTCCTGAGCTGAAGCACATCTTGACCATTGTGGCAATGGGGTCCAAACCCCCATCATCACAGTGACCAAAATGTAAGTGTGGGGTCCTGAGCTGAAGCACATCTTGACCATTGTGGCAATGGGGTCCAAACCCCCATCATCACAGTGACCAAAATGTAAGTGTGGGGTCCTGAGCTGAAGCACATCTTGACCATTGTGGCAATGGGGTCCAAACCCCCATCATCACAGTGACCAAAATGTAAGTGTGGGGTCCTGAGCTGAAGCACATCTTGACCATTGTGGCAATGGGGTCCAAACCCCCATCATCACAGTGACCAAAATGTAAGTGTGGGGTCCTGAGCTGAAGCACATCTTGACCATTGTGGCAATGGGGTCCAAACCCCCATCATCACAGTGACCAAAATGTAAGTGTGGGGTCCTGAGCTGAAGCACATCATGACCATTGTGGCAATGGGGTCCAAACCCCCATCATCACAGTGACCAAAATGTAAGTGTGGGGTCCTGAGCTGAAGCACATCTTGACCATTGTGACAATGGGGTCCAAATCCTCATCATCACAGTGACCAAAATGTAAGTGTGAACAAAGTAGAAGCTGCAACCGGCAAACTGCATGGACAATTCCTGGTCACAGGACAACAAACATAACTGTGGCAAAGTAGTGCAGGTGTCCCATTGCAACATAGATTTGGGGAGGCAAACAGTGCAGTGCAAATAAGACATACCTCTGGCCAGCTGCATACAAACATCACCCATGGTGTCTGACACCGTCAACATACATCAATGACACAATGACAGAAGTGACCATCACAATGCAGACCCACATATTTGCACCAATTGACACACCAATGCAGATACCCTGTGTAGACTGCAGATGGCAGGTGAACAGATACCATACCATGGCAGCAATGGGACACACAAACAATGATCATTGTGCTGACTGATGACCTAGGAGTCCCAGGGACAGCAGGGCAAACACACCAAACAACATACAGATAATGGCACACCATAAATATGCCAATGCAGTGGCGCTGATGCACAAACACAAACAGGCAGACACACACTGCACATCAAACACAACAGGTGAGGGGGGGGACCAGTGTCCCCAGGCAACCACACAACACATGAGGAGGCCTGAAGACCAAACACACAGATGTGCATACAGTGCCACACAAAGGTAACTCATGGATCCAATTCCCCTATGTGGGCAATCAGGCATTGTCAGATGAGAGGGAGCACAAATCACACATGTCACACAAGCATGTAGGAACAGCAACCCACACAGTAAGACACCGAGGCACCACAGCACCACCCTCAGGACCCACACAATGTGGTGACCCTGGGCTGCATTACAATACCACTGTGATGACAAAGCCAGATGTCGTTCACACTGTGAACCACAGTCATGTATCCTGAGCAAAGAATTACCAGCACACCCACACAAGCACAAATCAAACAGCATGGCCAGTAAGTCAAGGCCAACATGGAGGCAGGGGTCTTGCCGGGCAACAACTCTCATCTGCACACACTCAACAACACACACCTCAACCACCAACAATGTGCTGCAGTGAAGCTCACATGCACAGGTGACATTGCGCATGCACCCATGACAATACCAGGGGGTGGGTGGGAAGCAAGGTGCAGAAATACAGCACACATGGCCACCCAACAAGACTCCTAAATGTCTGACACACTGCACACTACGCTGTACATGGACATGAAGGCAACACCACACCAACCAATGGGATCCCAGCCACAGTCACACACCAATGAAGAAGCCAAGGTCACCCACAAAGAACACACATGGACAACTACCAACATTGCAGCCCTGACCCTGAGCAGTGCCAGCAGTCACACACACAACGTGTCACAAACAATGAAAGCTAACACAAACCGGAAATCACATTACAGGAGTAAACAACAAGTGCTAAGGGGAATCCTAACTGTGACCCATCAGCGCCTGCCCACAAACTCAGCCCTGACAGCAAACACACCTATGGGTGACACCCTGATGACCAGTAATGTGCCATGCACCCACATCACAGAGAACCCAGGGAGAAGACTTTGGGGGAACATAGCTCAACTCAGCAAGCATCACAAACAGGAACACCACTAGGGATCCCAGCACGCATAGCAAAATGGAAGTGAACACACAGACATGCTCATACAACACACACCTTGGGCGCAGGCAATGTCACAGGAGCACACACTGCCATGAGGGGACTCCACTCCTGTGTGAGGAAAGCTGTCCCATATGTCGCATCAGTAGGGCTCCATCATGTCAGCACAACACTTTGTCACACAGTAAACAATTAGCACCAAATTAAAGGCTCCCATCACATCAGCCTGGTCATGGGAGTGTCAACGAAATCATCAGCACAGATCCAACACACATGTACAGCAAGTTGCACTGACAACACAGATGAGTCCTTCCCCATTGATGCCCAAACCTGCATGTCCACTGGAGATGGCCACACGGTCAGGGAAGTAGACGAATTGAACAATGGCAAGCACTACAGATGTGCAGGGATGGAAGCCACAGATGTGACATTGCTAATGTAACTAGGAAATTCCATTGCCAAATATTGTAAACATTACACCCACAGATGCTGTTAAGGATGAAATGGATACACCACAGGATAGGGCACTGTCCCTCTGGACCACATGGGGCCCTGCCCAGTGACACTTCATTTTCATGAGACCAAAGATCATCATCCCTGCTGCAAGGGCATGGTCAGCATCATCAACATCATGTACATCAGAAGTAATAGCATTAGAGAACAGAAGGTTGCTTTATTCAGCATATGTGTGTCCAAAAACTCAGAGAACAGTAATGCTCCAACAAAGGCCAATGGCCAGTCCATCAAGTAAGTCAATACAGGGTGACAGTGGCAGATGTCACCCTACGCATGCCTGCACTGCACAAAACCAGGGACAATCCACTAGGAGGGGCAACCGGGGGCAGGCCAGGCACCGCAGGGACAGGATCAGGGCTCACCAGGAGGAGGCAGGGAAGGGGTGGTGGGTGCTGGAGAGCCACTGACAACTGCAGTGGAGGTGTCTGACATGGTGTGTGCCGGCACAACTGGGGGGCATGACTCAGATGTTGTGGGTGCCGGCACGACTGCAGTGGACCATACAGATGGAGTGGACAGGTCCGCCACTGCAGTGCCCAAGTCAGACAGGGTGGTAGTGGACTCCACTGCAGTGCCTACCTCCAGGGGAGGAGAATGGGGAACAGGCAAGGTGGGCTGGACAGAGGGGGAGGACACCCTCACCACATCAGTGGCACAGACAAGCGCAGCGGGGGGTGTGGTGGCGGGAGAGCAAGTGGCAGGGGGAGAAGGCCTGACCCTCTTGGGGATGGTATATCTGTGGGTGGGGGAACCTGGGGCAGGGTGTGGTGGGGGCACCTGTGAAGTGGGGGCCTGAGGGATGGAGGAAGGAGACCTGGTGCCTGAGCTGCAGGGCGGCAGCGGGGTCTTGCTCTTACGACTCCGGGGGACTTGCGGGTGGGGCCTCAGTCTGTCTGCGCCTGGGGGAGGGTGTCCGGGGCGAGGGGCACTCTGCTCCGTGTGGGTGGGCTTCCTCTTCCCCCTGGATGCTGGAGCAGCTGGATCGTAGGGGATGAGGCCGAGGTCACAGAGGAAGAGCCGCTGTGACTTTGGGGTTGTAGGTGAGGCAAGGGAGGGTGCTTTGGAGGGAGAGGCAACTGAGGACTGCACAGTACTTGTGGATGCGTGTGTGTGTTCCAGGGCCCCATCCCCTGTGAGTCTGGTTTCAGTCCCCTGACTGTGCGTGCGTGTGCGTTTTGTTTGTGGCGTGTGTGTCTGTGTGCTGGACGTGTGTGTGCTGGTGTGTGCCTGTGCCGGTGTGTGTGTGCTTGGGACGGGTAAGGTGCTGGGGAGTGTGGATGGAGCAGAGGCAGGAGGGGTGAGGGACTGTCTGAGGAGGGACACTGCTGCCGTCAGGGAGGAGTCCATGGACCTATTGCCCCTCTGTAGGTCAGACATGCCCGATGAGATGCCCTCCATGAATGACACCAGCTGAGTCAACAGAGCGGTGTGTGCATGGAGGACACTCAGCATGGCTGTCTGCCCTACATGGAACTGGCGAAGGAGGTACACAGACTCCTCACTCAGGGCAGCAGGGGACACAGGGGCAGGGGGTGCGGTGCCTGGCCCGAAGGAGACACGCTCCCGAACATGGGAGCCTCCATGGACCTGGGGAATGGGAGCCGATGGGAGGGCGGTGGTGGTGCTGGTGGTGGCGGGGACAGCAACACTAGCTGGGGTGTGGTGGCTGCTGACACCCGCCTCCATAAGGGAGTCATCCTCTGAGCCGCTGTGGTCCTCAGCTGAGGTGGATGCTGCTGAGGACTCCTCGGTGTGGCTACCCTCGCCGTCCGTGCCACTGGGTCCCTCTGACCACTCCTCGGCTGCTGACCTAGTCTGGCTCTCCGGCTCCCCCTGGTCCGTGGAGCTGTCCCCTTCTGTGGCCGTGGATGTATCTGCAATCAATGGGGAAACAGACAGACATCAGTCACCTGCACCGAACGCACACACCACTGTGAGCACAGCACATTACAGAGCAAGCCCTGGCATCATTAGTTGAACATTGCTAAAAGTGCCCTAACTGAACAGGAGAAGCCAATTGTCAGTCTGATGCCAACCATGGCACTCACATCCCACATGGCCTTGCAGCCATCTGTCTGGTGTCTGTTGGATAGCAACACCCCAGTGTGGACACATGCACCACCTACACAGTAGTTGGACAGTGCAGAGGACACGGTGTAGCATGTGGACATGCACACATCACAGCTCTTGCCACTGAGTCAGTACAGGTTACCGGATGAAAGGGATGCCCTGAGTCAAATAGGAAATGCATGTGATGCATACCAGCGACAGACACCATGATGCACCCATGTCCTGATAGCCATCACCACAATGGTGTGCATGTAGCACATGTCACTCCCCTGCAGGATCAACAATAAGTAGACACATGCCATGGCAGAGGCATGACTACTAAGTCATACATCACTGTCTCAGTGATGTATGACTTGGCAGCCAGACAACAACACTCTGCACTGTGTCACAATAGTAGGTCATGGGGAATGCAAGTCCTGGAGCTGCACAAGTGCACATGTACATCCCCCACACAACACATCATCTGAACCCTCATCTGTCCAGGTCATACCGATTGGACATATGGGAGACCTGTGACACTACCCTCTGAACCTGAGCCCCTCACAATCTGCTGTGAATGGGAAACAGCTGCCTGAACTTCACATTCGCATACCCCAGTCTGCACGGGCAGCTGATCAAACACCTATGTGACACACAAGTATCGTCTCCTATGGTCACATCTCCAGTGGCATGCTGAGCCCCAACCGAGAAACACCCCAGCAGTCCTGGCAACAAATCCACAGCACACTGACACAGAGGCAGACACCTGAGGGGTCAAATCACTGCGCACAACATGTCAGCTGATACACGGGAGTGGGAGTACAGGTGTATCGAATGGGCTGGAGTAGGCATGACTGTCCTGCCCCACATGAATGAGGGATGAGCCCTGGACAGTGGATAGCTGGCTATGTATGTGTGACACACGTAATCTGCACACTCCTGGGGCCCAAACATTGTACCCACCCACTGCATGGGTGTGTGCCAGATACCCCAGGCACATGTGGTGGCTCAGCTCAGCAAGTGGACCGCATATCAAAGCAACACGCAGATTACATGTCCGAACACAGGCATTGTGTGAACAATGGACCCACCCATGATGCCCACAACAGAGTTAGGGAAACAGATGCTGTCCCCCACCTTGAGTGAAGCAAACTGCAAGGACACAGTCCCAAGTGACACAATTCCCTGACTGTAAGGGCCACACCTGGGTATCAGATGAGGAGTGGGCAGTGCACAATAGAGGGACATGGCTCCTGGACAACATGACTGCTGTACTGTGGCAGTTTAACCAGGCCAGAGGAGGGCACATAGCATGTAATACAGAGTTCACAGTGCAGTCTTTGACTCACCCCTCCTTGCTGCTGTCTGGCCTTCAGCTGCCCATCCAGGTCTGGAAACACCACCGCCAGGATCTGGAGCATGTGGGGGTCAGGGTCCGTGTTCCGCCCCTCCTGCGAGGAGGCGACAGCTTCAGCTGGACCCTTGCAATCCTCCGGGTCCAGCCCCGAAGGTCCTGCCACCTATTCTGGCAGTTGCGGATCCGGCGCTTGTAGACCCCCACGGACCGGACAGCCCGGACGATGTCCTTCCAGATCTCCTGCTTCCGATGGGCATTAACCTGTGAGGATGACAAAGTGAAAAGGCCATTACTACACATGCAACATATCCGTGCATGACACAGTTGTATATACATGTCTCAATCACAGGGGCACATGATATACACAGGCAGTGCAACGCTGCCCATGGACAGTTTGCCAGAAGTCACTACATGGTATCATTGCATGGGAAGTAAAACCTTGTTCAAATGCACTGTCACTGCACCATACCTGTCCAGTGCATGTCACTACACACTATGGGGGGTGACAACTACTCAGTGAGCCTGCTAGCCTGTGGCGTGCAGACTTTCTGCCTTGCTAGTCAGACAAAATGCACATCCAGAAAGGCAGTGCACAGAACACTCACCTGCTCCCCTGGTGTCCCATACAGCTTGCTGTACTGTGGAAGTAGGCTGTCCAGCAGGGCCTGGTTCTCCTCAAGGCTGAAGGCTGGGGCTCTCTCCACAGTACGTGCCATTACAGGGTCCAGAGGGGGCAGAGACAGCAGCAGTGCAGTGGCAGATGTCGTCCTGGAGCATGTAGTGCAGGCAAGTGAGCTCTCAGGGGAACAGCCAGCAATATATATGTGCTGCAGAGGCAGATACTGTCCCATGTGTCCAAAGTGATAGGTCCAAGTCGTTTGCATCTTCTGAATCTGGCCAATCCATGGAATAGCAGCACCAATACACGCCCACAGCATCCTTCAAATCTTCAACTTCATGACATACATGATTTTGCAACATTGTTGTGGGTGACCAACTGAATTTCCAGCAACCGACTCGTTCGAATTTCGAAAACGCGTCCGTTGCCAGGCTAGGCCATTGACAATGGGTGCGCACCGATCGGTCCATTGCGGTTCAACGCGTACAGGGGTACAACGCGTACCCGCACACATTGAATGCAATGGGCCGGCCGGGTGCACCGATCGGTCCATTGCGGTTCAACGCGTACAGGGGTACAACGCGTACCCGCACACATTGAATGCAATGGGCCGGCCGGGTGCACCGATCGGTCCATTGCGGTTCAACGCGTACAGGGGTACAGCGCGTACCCGCACACATTGAATGCAATGGGCCGGCCGGGTGCACCGATCGGTCCATTGCGGTTCAACGCGTACAGGGGTACAACGTGTACCCGCACACATTGAATGCAATGGGCCGGCCGGGTGCACCAATCGGTCCATTGCGGTTCAACGCGTACAGGGGTACAACGCGTACCCGCACACATTGAATGCAATGGGCCGGCCGGGTGCACCGATCGGTCCATTGCTGTTCAACGCATCCCTGTACAAGTGACTGGCATATGTCACCATGCCTGTCTCAGATGAACATATGCCAGCCACAAATAGCTCCCAGGGAGTGAGGGGCACACCTACAACACCACAGCCTGTCCAAACTGTATCATAAGGCATGTAAGGCTGCATTTCCTATTGTGTGTATGTTGGTGTACATGTTGTCCTGTGGGTGTCACCTGGGGGCAGCCACCCCCAGGCTGTGCACGTGTTCATGGGGACAGGATCCTGGGTGTTACGTGTACATGACCACTGTGATGTGCAACTGTTCATATCTGAGCATGTGCCATGGTCACATTTCACGGTGGTGTATGTGTATGTCATGTCACATACCCCGTGAGTCCCATGTGGGACGGTATGTTTGAGCCAGGGTGACCCAGTGGCACAATAGTGATGGTCCTCCACAGTCTGTGTGCATGTAGTGTTTACAATGTCTCTGATTTCATGTGCACAATGGGAGACAGTCGCCACATCCACGTTGTTTGTGCATGGACTTTGATGTTGTGCGTGTGTGTGTCACAGACGTCCATGTCTGTCCTGCAGAGGCAAGTGGAACCACTACCTGTGGGGGTCATGGTTGTTTTGCTGTGGTGTATACATGATACTCCCTGTAATGCCAGTGTCCATGTGGCAATACAGGGTCCCTGGGAATGTACCTGTCATTGAGCTGTGATGCCTGGGGCACATCTGTCCTCACATGTCACTGTGGGGGGTGATTGTAACATGGCAGCAGGAGATGGGAACTGTGACACGGCCTCATGATATCCAATGGGCCAACCTGGGACTAATTGATGCCACTTGTTGAACCGTGATGACAGATGTTGGCCATGTATGTACCATACATGTCCTTACGGAACTGCACACTTCATGTAGTTGTGCCTCATAATGATGTATGATGTGATATTGAGTGTGTTCAATGCCGCATATGTGGGGTGACTGACAATCTTGCTTTCTTCTCCTCTGCACTGCAGGGCTCCTGCTGTCCATAGACCATTCCCAGACCTGGCAACGTTTGTGGAACGGGACAGCATCCGACGGTACCGCTTCACCAGGCAGCTGATTGAGGATTTGGCAGTGCAGTTGGCCCCACATTTGCAGCCTGGCGGGCCGTATCCTACAGCGCTGACCCCCAAGGTGAAGGTGATGGCAGCCCTACACTTCTTTGCCACCGGTACCTTTCAACATACTGTGGCGACTGCTGGTGGGATGTCACAGACCATGTTCAGCCGTGTGCTCCGCGATGTTTTGGAGGCAATGTTGCTATACCTGAACCGGTACATCTATTTCCCTAGACTGCAACGACTCACTGACATGAAGAGTGACTTCTATGCCCTGGGGAGGATGCCGCATGTCATTGGCTCCATTGATGGGACACATGTGGCTTTGGTACCACCACAGGCACATGAACAGGCCTACCGTAACCACAAACACTACCACTCGGTCAATGCACTGGTGGTGTGTCTTGCAGATATGACCATCTCACACGTGTGTGCCCGTTTCCCTGATTCAGCACACGATACCTTTGTGATGAGGAGTAGTCGCATCCCCAGGATGATGGCACAGATGCAGAACCAGCGTGCCTGGCTTGTCGGTGTGTACTGACTTTGTGCCATTGTGTGTGATCTGATCTGTAGTATTCCGCCCACTTTTCCAAGTCAGCTAATGTGCACTTGTCTGTCCGTAGGTGACTCGGGATACCCCAACATGCCGTGGTTGCTGACACCCCTCAGGAACCCTGTGACACCAGCCCAGATGCGCTACAATGAGGCACATGGTCGGACCAGGAGAGTGATTGAGCGGACATTTGGTCTACTGAAGAGCCGCTTCCGCTGCCTGGACAAGACAGGAGGGTCCCTCCCATATGCCCCAGCGAAGGTGTGCAAGATTATCATCGTCTGCTGCATGCTCCACAACCTGGCAGTGCGGAAGGAGTTGCCTCTCATCCAGGATGACAATGACCAACATCTGCCACCTGTGGAGGATCCTTGCCTGGACCACGATGCCAGTGATGATGATGATGATGATGGTGATGTCCGCACAATCAATCAATCAATCAATCATGTCACTTATAAAGCGCACTACATACCCGCGAGGGTCTCAAGGCGCTGGGGGAAGAGGGGGGTGGTGCTGCTACTGATCAAAGAGCCAGGTCTTGAGGAGTCTTCTGAAGGCCAGTAGGTCTTGGGTCTGTCGGAGGTTGGTGGGGAGGGTGTTCCAGGTCTTGGCGGCGAGGTGGGAGAAAGATCTGCCGCCGGCGGTCGTTTTCCGGATGCGGGGGACTGTGGCGAGGGCGAGGCTGGTCGAGCGGAACTGGCGGGTGGGGGTGTAGAAGCTGAGTCGTCTGTTGAGGTAGGCTGGTCCGGAGTTGTGGAGTGCTTTGTGTGCGTGGGTGAGGAGCTTGAAGGTTATCCTCTTGTTGACAGGGAGCCAGTGCAGGTCTCTCAGGTGGGGTGTGATGTGGCTGTGTCGGGGGATGTCGAGGAGAAGACGTGCAGAGGCGTTCTGGATGCGTTGCAGCCGTCTCAGGAGCTTAGCCGTCGTTCCTGCGTAGAGGGCGTTTCCGTAGTCCAGCCTGCTGGTGACGAGGGCCTGGGTGACTGTTTTTCTTGTTTCGGTGGGGATCCACTTGAAGATCCTGCGGAGCATTCGGAGGATGTTGAAGCAGGATGAGGAAACGGCGTTGACCTGCTTAGTCATGGAGAGGGTGGGGTCGAGGATGACCCCTAGGTTGCGTACGTGGTCGGTGGGTGGCGGGGCTGTTCCCAGTGATGTTGGCCACCAGGAGTCGTCCCAGGCTGAAGGGTTGGAACCAAGGATGAGGACCTCCGTCTTGTCCGAGTTCAGCTTCAGGCGGCTGGTCCTCATCCATTCGGCGACGGCCTTGATTCCTTCGTGGAGGTGGGCTTTGGCGGTGTGAGGGTCTTTGGTGAGGGAGAGGATCAGCTGGGTGTCGTCGGCGTAGGAGATGATGTTGAGGTTGTGCTGTCGGGCGACGTGGGCGAGGGGTGCCATGTAGATGTTGAACAGCGTTGGGCTGAGGGAGGAGCCTTGGGGTACGCCGCAGATGATCTTGGTGGCCTTGGATCGGAAGGGGCGAGGCGGACGCTTTGTGTTCTGCCGGAAAGGAAGGATCTGGTCCAGTCCAGGGCCTTCTCTTGGATCCCGGCGTCGTGAAGGCGTGTTCGTAGTGTGTGGTGGCAGACCGTGTCGAAGGCGGCTGATAGGTCCAGGAGGATGAGGGCTGCTGTTTCTCCGTTGTCTAGCAGGGTCCTGATGTCATCGGTGGCGGCGATGAGGGCGGTTTCGGTGCTGTGGTTGCTGCGGAAGCCGGACTGGGAAGGGTCCAGGATGTTGTTCTCCTCGAGGTAGCGGGTCAGTTGTTTGTTGACGATTTTCTCGGTGACCTTCACGGGGAACGGGAGCAGAGAGATGGGTCGGAAGTTCTTGAGGTCCTTGGGGTCTGCCTTGGGTTTCTTGAGTAAGGCGGTGATCTCGGCGTGCTTCCAGCTTTCCGGGAAGGTTGCTGTCTCGAAGGAGATGTTGATTATTTTCCAGAGATGGGGTGCGATGGCTGTACTGGCTTTGTTGAAGATGTGGTGAGGGCACGGGTCTAGCGGTGAACCGGAGTGGATGGTGTTCATGATCTCGCTGGTGTCCTCGTCGTTGATGTTGGTCCAGGAGAGCAGGCGGTTGGTGGTTGTGGGGGCAGTGGTCTCGGTGGTTGCCGGGGCGGTCGTGGTGTTGAAGCTGTCGTGGATGTTGGCGATTTTGCGGTGGAAGAAGGTGGCCAGTGAGTCGCACAGGTCTCGCGATGGCTGGATGTCGTTGGTGTTGGAGCTGGGGTTGGAGAGTTCCTTCACGATGTTGAAGAGCTGTTTGCTGTTGTGTGCGTTGTTGTCTAGGCGGTCTTTGAGTGAGGCCCTTTTGGCGGATCTGATGAGGTGATGGTGACTGCGGGTGGCGCTCTTGTGGGCGGCGTAGCTGTCCGCTGTCCGTTCGTGGAGCCAGATCTTCTCCAGTTTTCGGCATGTTCGTTTGGAGGCCTGGAGGTCTTCGGTGAACCAGGTGGCTTTCTTGCTGGTGTGGCTGTTGGGCGGATTCTTGAGCGGGGCGAGGGTGTTGGCGCAGTCGTCGATCCACTGTCTGAGGTTGTGGGCGGCGGTGTCGGGAGTCGGAGGGTTCGGCGGGTGGGCTCAGGGCGAGAGTTGTGGTTAGCTGGTCTTCCGTGACTCTGCTCCAGCAGCGGCGAGGCATTTGTTCGGTGCGGTGGTGCGTGGTGGGCTTCCTGTAGGTGAAGTGGATGCAGTGGTGGTCAGTCCAGTGGGGTTCGGAGGTGTGGTTGAAGGAGACGTGTGGGCTTGCGGAAAAGATGGAGTCTAGCGTGTGGCCGGCGGCGTGGGTGGGTGTAGTCACGAGCTGTCTGAGTCCGAGGGTGGCGAGGTTGTCGATCAGGGTGGTGGAGTTGGTGTCCTTGTTGTTCTCGAGGTGGAAGTTCAGGTCCCCGAGGAGGATGTAGTCCGTGGAGGCGATGGCGTGTGTGCTGACGAAGTCAGCGATGGAATCGCTGAACTGTGGTCGGGGTCCGGGGGTCTGTAGATGAGGGTTCCTCTGAGGGTGGTGTTGGGATCGGTGTGGATCTGGAAGTGCATGTGTTCGGCGGTGCTGAGGGTGTCGTCGGTGTTGGTTGAGACTCTGAGGGTGTTCCTATGGACGATGGCGATGCCTCCTCCGACTCCGTTGGTGCGGTCCCTGCGGGTGATCTTGTATCCGTCCGGGATGGCAATGGCGATGTCGGGGGCTGAAGCGGGATTCAGCCAGGTCTCCGTCAGGAATGCGACGTCTGGGGAGGTTGAGTCGAGAAGGTCCCAGAGTTCGATGGCGTGTTTGCGGGCGGAGCGGGTGTTGAGGAGGATGCATCTGAGGTAGTTGGGTTCTTTCCTGGGCGGTGGTTTGGCGGGGCGGGTGCACACAGCTCATCACCAACTTCTTTAGCTGAATGTGAGTATCCTGAGGTGTCATGTCAATGATGTGAGTTAGCATGATATGTGTAGGTGGTGCTCCGGTGCTGTTAGAGTATGTCCATGGGCTACTTGACTGGATGTGTGTAGCGATGTGTGCTTACAGGTAGTCTGTACTCCCCAACAGTGTCGACATGCTAACTTGGTTCTGGGTGGGTATCTTGTAACATGTATTGTGCATGAGTTTTGCTGTTCTGTCCTGTTCTCCATTGCTTTTGACTGTGTGTCATTTCTGTCCTTCACAGGGTACTTTCAGATTCGTTTTGTCAACTGTGTCCACCGACGACGTGATTGTACTTCCAGGGTGGTAGCTGTCGTGTCCCTACAGGTGATGTGCGCCACACCCATGGACTTCCTTCCTTCTACAGTTGTTGACTGTGTGCCCGCTGCCAGGTGGGATTACCTTGCATCTGAGTGGTTACGACATGTTGCAACTGTGTAATAAACCTGTGCTTCACTTTGTGATGTGCGTTGTCTGTGGTCACACATTTGACTGCCATTTGTTTACTGCACCTGTGGGCTACTTGACTACAACTGGGAATAGGTGTGGTGTCTGTGCATTGCACCGTCTTTCCTGGCAACATCAGTGTAGGCAATGAGTCAGATGGCCTAGGTGTGTATGTGTTGTGTAGCCCTGGTGGTGTGTCTCCCTCATATGTGTCACGTTGCCATTACTCACATGCCTGTGTTGTACTTGCTGTTGCAGTTCGCATACACAGTGTAATTTTGCAGTTCATCATCCCCATGACAGCACCCACGTTGGAATCACAACAGAGGCAAGTATGATGTATTAGTGTGTTTATTGTGATACATTTGTGTGAATAGTGCACAGGATGGTTAGTGCTGTACATTTATATTGCAATCAGAAGTTCCTAGATGAATTGAAAGTCCTGGTAGACAAAATCCCCAGTATCGGGGCCACAGTTGTCTGAGACATTGGTCCAACTTGTACTCCCCATGTCATGTGTGGGAGTTGTGTTGCCGTCAACAGGGTGAACAGTTTGCGCACAAAGGTGATCATCCAGAACAGGTTCAGGCTTCCTGGGGTTGCACATGGCCATCGGCCTCTCACTTGCCCCTCCTCGGACGACCCCTCTTCTTTGGGGGGCCCCTCAAGTGCAGGCTGCTGCGGTGCAGGGGACTCTCCGCCAGAGTCATCCTCCCTCCCTGTGGCAGTTGCAGTTGTTTCAGCACCAGATGTTGTTGGCACACAGGGAGGTGTAGACTGGTTGCTGGTCATCTGGCGGAAGCATTGTAATATGTCCCTATGCACCGCCGTCATCTCTTGCAGTGTGTCCCACTTGGACTCCACGCGGGACATGTGTGAGTCCAAGCGGGCATGATGGGCAGCCTGCTGCTCTTTGATGTCCCTGAGGAGCCCCACTACCTGGCTGAGATCTCCGGTGCTGGACTGGTACGCATCGGCTATGCGTGCCAGTTGTGGGTCATCATGCACACCAGACACCTCTGCAAGCAGCGACCTCTGTCTCCCACCCCTCCCACCACCCCTGCCGACATGTGCAGTGCGTGCAGTGGCACGCACAGATGACCCTGGTCCCCCTTGGGGGTTGGTGGTGGTGGTGGTGTCCATGGCCCCACGTTGGTCCAGGGTCCCTGTGCTGGTGGTGCTCCTTGTTCTGTCCATGTCGGCAGGGATAGTATTTGTGGTGACTGTCGTTGGAGGGGTGGGTGCAGGGGGTGCAGCTGGTGGTCCTGATGGTGCTGCAGCTGGTGGTCCTGCTGGTGCTGCATGATGACTTGCACCGGAGGTGCCAGGTTGGTCTTCTTCATCCGAGGAGGTCAGAGGCTGTTCGACACCAGTGAGCTCTGTATCCTCTTGAGCCTGGGACTGGGACTGGGACTCCTCAGCGTCTGCTGCTGTGTCCCCATCATCACCTGTTATTGGGAGACACACACAATGTATGTTATGTTTCTGCAGGCATCAATGGTTGACACACCTGACAGTTGTGACTGTGCCTCTGGGTGAAGGCCTGTACATTGCATTGTCCTAAGTTGTCACAGTCAGGGGTTGATATTGGTGTAGCACATTGTCCTGCATTATTTGGGCATTTCTATGTATTTGTTGGGGTGTGAACATGGTCTGCATTGGTTGTATTTGGTTGACAGCCGGCCCTCCTTCCCACCCAGCCAGTCAGTTATCCCACCATGGACTGTGCTTGCATTGCAGGGAGTGAAAGTTGGCTTTCAAGATGTCAGTCAGTGGTGTCCTGCTGTTGGTTGTTGCACAGTTGCCAGCGGGGCCTTGTGCTCCCCACAGCAGTTGCCAGTGTCAGCCATCTTGTCAGTTGTTTTCCACTCCCTGTGACGTGTTGATGGTTCAGGGTGGTGTTGATAGGACAGTTGTGGGGGTGAGCTATGTCTGTGACTATGACTCCCATCATGCTATTACCTCCACCCCACTTCCCAGCATTCCCATACTTACTTGCTTTTGTGGGGAGTTCAGTGTGTGTGGGTGTGAGAGCAATGGCAAGATGACTGACAGTGGTGTCCTGCTGTTGGTTGGTGTGCAGTTCCCAGCATGCCCTTGTGCTCCCCACAAAACAGCACCAGTGTCAGACATCTTTGATGGGCCTTTCCACTCTCTGTGGGATGTGCATGCGTGAGTGTGAGCTTTCTGGGCCATGTGGGTGGGGGATGTTGAGCTGTGACTACGACTCCCATCATGCTATTGCCTCCACCCCCCTTCCCAGCATGCCCATGCTTCCTTCCCTTTGACTCTGCTTCCCTGTGGGGTTGTGTGCCTGTGCTGACAAGATGGCTGACAGTGTAATCCTGGGGTTAGTTCTGCTACAGGTCCCATGTGTGTCCTTGTGCTTCACTCTGCATGACCCAGTGTTGTGGTTCTTTGTGGGATAGATTATTGGTGTGTGAGGCAATGCATTCTCCCAGGTGAGTTGTGTGGAGTTTGTGTTAAGGGGGGGGGGTGAAAAGCTGCTGGTGACTGTGGTCAGTGCTGTGAGTCCTCCTTCCCACCCAGCCCGATATCCCACCATGGACTGTGCTTGCATTGCAGGGAGTGGAAGTTGTCTTTCAGGATGTCAGTCAGTGGTGTCCTGCTGTTGGTTGTTGCACAGTTGCCAGCAGGGCCTTGTGCTCCCCACAGCAGTAGCCAGTGTCAGCCATCTTGTGAGTCCTTTTCCACTCCCTGTGATGTGAGCATGGTTGTGAGTGGTGTTGATGGGCCAATTGTGAGGCTGAGCAATATCTGTGCCTACAACTCCCATCATGCTATTGCCTCCACCCCCTTCCCAGCATGCCCATCCTTCCTTCCTTTTGACTCTGCTTCCCTGTGGGGTGGGCTGCCTGTGCTGAATGGATGGCTGGGAGTGTTGTCCTGGCAGTTGTTTGGCTAAAAGCCCCAAGAGTCTCCCTGTGCTTCATACAGCATAGCCCAGGGTGGTGGTTCTTTGTGGGATCTTGAGTTAGGATGTGAGGCATTGCATTCTCCCAGGTGGGTTATGTGGAGTTTGTGTTGAGGGGGGGTGTGAGGGGAGGTGCTTGTGACTATGGTCAGTGCTGTGAGTCCTCCTTCCCACCCACCAGATATCCCACCATGGACTGTACTTGCATTGCAGGGAGTGGAAGTTGTCTTTCAGGATGTCAGTCAGTGGTGTCCTGCTGTTGGTTGTTGCACAGTTGCCAGCAGGGCCTTGTGCTCCCCACAGCAGTAGCCAGTGTCAGCCATCTTGTGAGTCCTTTTCCACTCCCTGTGATGTGAGCATGGTTGTGAGTGGTGTTGATGGGCCAATTGTGAGGCTGAGCAATATCTGTGCCTACAACTCCCATCATGCTATTGCCTCCACCCCCTTCCCAGCATGCCCATCCTTCCTTCCTTTTGACTCTGCTTCCCTGTGAGGTGGGCTGCCTGTGCTGAATGGATGGCTGGGAGTGTTGTCCTGGCAGTTGTTTGGCTAAAAGTCCCAAGAGTCTCCCTGTGCTTCACACAGCATAACCCAGGGTGGTGGTTCTTTGTGGGATCTTGAGTTAGGATGTGAGGCATTGCATTCTCCCAGGTGGGTTATGTGGAGTTTGTGTTGAGGGGGTGTGAGGGGAGGTGCTTGTGACTATGGTCAGTGCTGTGAGTCCTCCTTCCCACCCACCAGATATCCCACCATGGACTGTGCTTGCATTGCAGGGAGTGGAAGTTGTCTTTCAGGATGTCAGTCAGTGGTGTCCTGCTGTTGGTTGTTGCACAGTTGCCAGCAGGGCCTTGTGCTCCCCACAGCAGTAGCCAGTGTCAGCCATCTTGTGAGTCCTTTTCCACTCCCTGTGATGTGAGCATGGTTGTGAGTGGTGTTGATGGGCCAATTGTGAGGCTGAGCAATATCTGTGCCTACAACTCCCATCATGCTATTGCCTCCACCCCCTTCCCAGCATGCCCATCCTTCCTTCCTTTTGACTCTGCTTCCCTATGGGGTGGGCTGCCTGTGCTGAATGGATGGCTGGGAGTGTTGTCCTGGCAGTTGTTTGGCTAAAAGTCCCAAGAGTCTCCATGTGCTTCACACAGCATAACCCAGGGTGGTGGTTCTTTGTGGGATCTTGAGTTAGGATGTGAGGCATTGCATTCTCCCAGGTGGGTTATGTGGAGTTTGTGTTGAGGGGGGATGTGAGGGGAGGTGCTTGTGACTATGGTCAGTGCTGTGAGTCCTCCTTCCCACCAAGCCAGATATCCCACCATGGACCGTGCTTCCATTGCATGGAGTGCAAGTTGTCTTTCAGGATGTCAGTCAGTGGTGTCCTGCTGTTGGTTGTTGCACAGTTGCCAGCAGGGCCTTGTGCTCCCAACAGCAGTACCCAGTGTCAGCCATCTTGTGAGTCCTTTTCCACTCCCTGTGATGTGCGCATGGTTCATGGTGGTGTTGATGGGACAGTTGTGGGGGTGAGCAATATCTGTGACTACGACTCCCATGATGCTATTGGCTACACTGACTTGCCCAGCATACACAGAATTCCTTTCTTTCAGTGGTCTTCACTGTGTGTTGGTGTTGTAGTGGTGGCTACATGTCTGGATGTGTTTGTTAGTTCTATTTGTGCCACTGCCTAGCTGTAGTTGTAGTTCTGTTTGTACATGTGATGACACGGTTAAATGTAACTTTGCGATGGCATGTGTTGTGTTTATCTGACTGACATACACATTTTGGGATGATTCTGTTCTGGTTGCTGTGTAATTGCTAAGAGTGCATGGTTTGACTTTCCCCTTGACAGTGATGTGTGTGTGTATTGTGGCAGAATATTGTGTACATTTGTTGTGTACTCACCAGGCTCTGGGATGTTTTCTAGTCCATAGACGCTCACTGGCGGTAGGATGGCCCGCACCTTCTCCTCCCAGGGCCTGAGGTATACTGGCTTGGCAGGAGGGCCACTGTCGGTGTGTTTGCTCAGGAGGTAGTCCTTCTTCAGCAGCTCCCTGCACCTCCTGCGCACGTCATACCATCTGTTCTGGATGTCAGTCTTTGTGCGCAGACATGGTGATTGTGCGTTCACCCTGTTGATGATCCTCTCCCACATCTTTGTTTTCTGGGCGATGGGTGTCTGTTGGACCAGTGCGCCAAACAGCTGTGGCTCTACCCTGAGGATCTCGTCTACCATGACTTCCAATTCACTATCTAGGAACTTGTGATTCTTCTTTGGGGGCATGGTGATGGGTGGTGATGGTGAGTGATGTGTGTGTTGGTGTGCAGGTGAAGGTGTGTGAGTGTGTGTTTTGCTGGGTGTATGTGAGGTAGCTATTTGTTGGTGTGCTGATGGTGTGTGGCTTGTGTGAGGGATGAGCTGTGGGTGTGTGGTTGCTGTCTGTTGAGTGCTGGCAGGTGAATTGGATTTGCAAAGGATCATGGTTGGGATTTGTGTCCTTTATATGGGTGGAGTTGTGGGTGTGTCTTTGTTCTCTGTCCCCACCCCCCAGTATTTATTGGCTTTGTAATTGCTTGTTTGGCCGTTTTTGTGTATTTTCCCTTAGTACTTTCTGTGCATGTTGGAAACGTTCTTGTGACCGAGTCGGACCCTGCAGTTGTCTCGTACGGTCTTCTCCGTTTCGTTCACGCTGTGTTTGTGCTATTTTCTATGCTGCGTACGCGTCGGTCGCGGTGTTTTGTGTTACTTCGGCTCGCAGTTTTGTATGCGTGTCGGTCGTACGGCTTGTCCTCCGTACGACTCGGTCGTGGTTTTCGCGCCTTGCATCGTACTTGGGGGTTTGGAGTTCGCAAGTACGTTTCGGTCGGATTTGTTCCGGGTGCGTGTCGGTCGGTTCGATTCGCGTGTTTTTCCGGCCGGATTGCTGTTTTCCATGCGGCTCGGTCGTTCGGCTTCGGTTCCGTACGTGTCGGTCGGATTTTGCACGCTTTGCATCGTACTTGGCGGGTCGGGCGCCACAGGTACGTGTCGGTCGGAATTAATACCGGCTCCGAGTCGGTCGGTGCTTTTTCCGGCCCGAATCGGAATCGACCCCAAAATGTCCATTTTTGATCTTTATTATACTCCTGCAAAGATAGCCAAGTGGGGGGGAATGCGGGGTGGTAAATGTAGCAGATGTGGGCTGCAGGCTGCTGATACCATTCATATGTTCTATTCCTGCCCTAGCTTGGCGAAGTTTCTACAGGATATCGAATCTTTTTTGACTACGGTCTTAGGGATTCCGATAACAATTACACCAGATATGGTAATTCTGGGCATTGAGTGTAATATGGCGGGAAATGTGAGGCCGAGATCTGTGATTGGGTTCTTGATTATTGTAATGGCCATTGTGCGATTATACATTACCTCCCAATGGATAAGTCCTGACTCTCCTACTTTCTCTAATTGGCGGTCCAGGATGCTGGCCATATATAATATCGAATCGTCAGTGTATAGGCTAAGAGGACGAAGGAGACGGGAGCTGGGGCAAAAAATCTGGGCTCCTATTGCAGGATGGATACAGTAAATCAGGATTAGACAATAATTTAAAGAATACTAACGGAATGTCTTTTTTTTCTAAGGGGTATATCGCTATAACCATCTTTATGCTTAGGGGTCTTTCTGCAAGAGCATGTCTTTTCTCTCGCTCTTTTTAATTATTATGGTTGAGGAGATACTTGTTTTTTTTTCTTTTTTTTCCTTTTTTTTTTGTATATTCTGCCCTTATGGGTCGGGCTATGAAATAATGTTATATATCTTTAGTGCTTCTTTTTGCTAGTGTATTGCAAGAGCTACAATGTATCGCTTATCGATGAATTTGTCATGACATGTAGGTATGTAATATTTTTCTTTCTATCGTGGGATAAAATCAATAAATAAACTTTAAAAAAAAAATGCAATCCCAAAATATGTAATAGACAACAGCATGTGCTTCTAATTGCAACTTTTATAGGGGATTCGTTATTTTATTTCACAACATGACCTCAAGTCCATTGTCCAACCCCTTTTGTCTAGAATTGACTGTGGCAGTTCTCTTCCGTGTGTTCTTCCTAAATTGCACCTCAGACCTCAGAAAGCAGTGCTTTGTCAATGGGACTAACAATGTGACCACATTACACACAACTTTAGCAACCCTTTAATCGTTCCTCTTGTAAGTAGGCAACTCTACCAGATAGTCTGTATCACCCAGAATGTTTTACACATATCTGCCCCAAGGTTCTTAACATCCAATTTGAAACCATCCTGATTGAGCCTGGTGGTATAAATGGCGAGAGCAGATTTATATGTCTAATGAAACTTTATTTCATGTAATTTAATCATGTTCAAATCCGATGGAAACCCATATAAAAGAGTTGAAGGGCCTTTTTAATTGAAAAGCAGCGATATATTCACTTTGTGGAAAAACCACCACGATGACAGACTGTTTTGTTACATTTTTGATCATGTGTTTAACCCTTTTGCTGCTAGGCCTCCCCCCGCCCCAGTGCTAAACCTTTTTTTGCCTTTGGGATAGTTCATGCTTAGTCCTCCATAACCTTTTGTTCACATAAGCTATACACCCAAAATTAGTGTCCTTTTCTCCAACATCCTGTGAATTCTAAAGGTACCCAGGGTTTGTAGATTCCCCTTGAGGGGACTGAGAAAATTGCCAAATATAGCTAAATTATGAGATTTGGGAGATAAATAGGAAAAAATTGCTCTGGATAAAAGTGTCAGATTTTTTTTTTCTCATAAAAATTACATCAACAAATGGTTTGCTGTGCTCTACTCACAATATTCACAGCTTTTCAGGAACATGCTTAGCTGAATAAAAATAACACATTTCATACCACGTTTTTAAATTTTTCAAAGAGGTAGCCAATTTTTCCTATTTTGTCCTCTCAACCCACTCCCAGTTTGTGGTGGAAACCTGTGTAACTCATGGGTGATGCAGAAAAGCTATAGATTTCTGAAAAATAGATAGCATTCTGAATTCAGTAAGGGGTCATATTTGTAGATTCCTCAAGGCTTTCCTAAAGAAACTAAGTGTTGAAATAAAAAAAATACTGAAAATGAGTGGAAAAAAGCCCTTTGTGACAAAGCTTTCATCCGTAACTGTTAGTCACAACGGCTGATTTACAAGAGCAACATACCTTTACGTCCGCTATGCCCTTCTGGTTGCAGTGATAAATAGGGTTTGTAAGTTTTCCAGGCTCCCAAGGTACCCAGAATCAACAACTGAGCTGCACCGTTCAATGGTTTTTGATTGTGTACAGAGTATAGACCAATATGGTGAAATATGTAGAGTGAAACATTGTTACCAAGGATACCTATGCATTTATGAAATGGGCACAAGATATGGAGTTTGGGAGCAGTGGTTATTTGTACTTCTCTGAATTTGTGGACATTTGTACTAACATATGATTTAGAGAGTAATTTTCAAAATGTCTTCTTTTTATGCAGTGGCTTACATTTGGAAGGCACAAATGCAGTGAAATCCATTAGTTATTAAGAAATATCCTATTATTTTATGTTCCCTTATGCCTTCTGATAAAAATGGTACCTCACTTGTGCAGGTAGGCCTAGTGCTTGCGACAGGAAACGGCCCAATACACAACATGGATACATAACATTTTTTGCAAAGTGGTATCTGAGGATTTTGGGCCCTAGCTTAGCCGGCACTTAGGGAAACATTGCAAACCTGTTCAATTTTGAAAATGAGACACCTATGGGAATCCTGGATGGGGTGACTTGCGTATCTCTCACCAGGGTATATTACCCAGAATCCCCTGCAAACTTTAAACTTTGACTAAAAAAACACATTTTCCTCAAATCTCTGTGATGGAAAGTTTTGAAATCTGTAGGGAGCCACAAACTCCCTTCCACTCAGCCTTTCCCTGAGTCTTCTGATAAAAACGATACCTCACTTGTGTGGGTAGCCCTAGGGCCTTAGACAATAGTGTCGCTGGCACTAGGCCCAACCACCTAAAACCCATCAAGACTCCACATTGTTTGTGGGAGAAGGTGGAGGCAGGAGCCCATTTGAAGAGGCTTGGGAGAGTTCAGAAACGGTTGTGTGCAACATGGACTCCCTATTGTAGGATCTCTTCCTACAAATTCAGGAATTCACTCTGTAAGAGAAAAGAGGCTGGTCGCCTTTAGCTGAATTATCCATATTGTAGGATGTATGAGTTGAATTCAAAGTGAGAGTCAACCTTCTCTGTCTGCGAGATATTATAGTGGAACCCCAAGTGAAGGTTTTTCCTGTCACACATGTGAAGTTTGCCTCCGTAGTGGTTGAAATCCCTGTCACTCCTTTCTTCCTGAAATATATGGAATACTACACCACATTCTGATGAAAAATAGGAGAGAATTTCTCTATTTTCCCTCCTGATGTGCTATACTCATATTTTGATACAATAAGGTCCTGAAGAAGGTGGTAGCCTAACATTTAATACCACCGAAACGTGCGTTGACTGCTAATGTGTCCAATCCTGTGCTATAACACCAGAAAGTGAGAATTAATGAGACTCTGTTGATGTATGCGCGAAGTTTGTTCTTCCGGATTGTGAGATATAGCAGGTCAAATGGAGTTGTGGGTTTTCTGAAGCACAGGTGTTTTAAAATGTGCAAAATTAATGTATACAATTTAATAATAGTTAAAATCAGTAATACAGTGTATGATACAAAGAAATGAATATATGGGTGCTTTGTAAAAAAGTATCAGACAAATTGTTTTGTAATGATTATCAAAAAAATAAAGAATCAAAAATGGCAAAATAATATGCTATCTATAAAAAAATAGGTAAAGTGTGGTCTGGATTTGTTGGATTTATTCCTATGTGAAAGGGTTTTAGGTAGGTAGTACCCATCATTATATTCCTTTTGTGTTTTTCCCCTGGTGCTATTGCTTTATTACATAAAAGTGGGGGGGGCCCTTTTATATATTTTACTAGGCCCAGTCACACAAGTGGTGCAGCATGTTTATCGGCACAAGTGGGTCAATGCTGGATGGAAGTACCTTTGGGGATTCCTGCATATTCCGGAAGCTTCTGTTACAGCAATGTAGGAACAATGTCTAATTTCAGGCGCAGTTTGAGTTTGCACAGCATTTTAGCTAAGAAAATCTCATGGGATTCACACAAGGCACACCACCCTGAAATCCCCTGGTTGTCTACGTTTCAAAAATGTCTGTTGTTGGTAGGTTTCCATGGGTGGTGGCCGAGCGTCGCCCCAAATCCCACAACTACACCTATTGCGGATCTCTCCATGTAGCACTTTAGGGACTTTTGTGTCAAGGAGACATGAGGAATGCTCTATGGTAGGAAATATGTGGCTCCCCATAGATTCAAGATGTTTTCCTCACATAAATGTGAGGAAAATATGTGTTTTTATTTAGCATTTGAGGTTTGCAGTGTATTGTGGATAAAAACATGGCGTGGGATGCATGCAAAGCACACCACCCTGGACTCCCCCAGATGTCTAATTTTCCGAACTGTCTCGGTCTGATAGCAGCCTACCCAAGCCATAAAAGTGCAATAGTTTACCATTGCACGGGCGATGATACTGGGAGTTTGCCAAACGTACTCTTGCTTGCCTTTGGGATGGGATGCTGTAGTCCGTAGGGCAGCCCCACCCCCAAAATAAAAAAAAGAAGTAATTCCTGGTTTCTAGTGGGCTTTCTGCCCCCCCCCCCGGGACAGATGAGGATAATTGCCACTCATCTGCCCCAGGGGGGCAGAAAGACTGTAATATAAACATTTTCAGGGGGGGGCATGAGTCCTTGCCGAAGGGGGCGCTCGCCCTCTACCTGGTGTCTAGTGGGTGGATCCCGGCTTGGGGATCGCCCTCCTGCAGCGATCCCCAAGAAGGTATTCACTAGAAAAAGGTGCCATTGGAAAGGAAAGATTTTCCCTTTTCCAGCGATACCTCTCCTGTGTGCTTCTGTGCTCGGGGGGGGCTGAGATGGTAAACAGCCCTTACAACGAATCCATCACCCCGCATGCAACTGCAACGCAGTCGTTACAATGACCGCGTTGTAACAACGCATACCATTACCCCGCAAGTCATAACAACGACTTGCGGAGGGGGGAGAAGGTGTTGGATTTCAAATTCAACACCTTCCCTACTGTCCACACAGACTGGAGTTGGAATAGTAAATTATACTATTCCAACATCCAGCACCCCCGTCTGCAAGTCGTTGTTATGACTTGCGGGGTAATGGTATGCGTTGTTACAACACGGTCGTTGTAACAACCGCGTTGTGATTGCATGCGGAGTGAAGTCATGCATAATAAGGAGGCACATTCGCTGAGATATGCCCTTGAGCACAAAGCAGTAAAAGTGAAATTAGTCAATCAGCTCATTTCACTTTCTCTGAACTGACGTTAGTGCACAACGCATGAGATCTAAATATTGCTCCCGCCAGCCGTTAGCAGCAATATTTGCAGCTCCCTGCGGGCAGGAGCAATGTTGGCTCCCACTGGATGCAAAGACCCAGCTGGGGCCACTGGGGCCTTGAAGTGCACCGCAACTCCCAACGAGGATATGACGGGTGACCTGGGTGGGCACAAGGGCATCCACCCTTTTGGTGCTGGGTATTGCTTGCCCCGTCCTCACTGAATATGATGGCAGGCTGAGGGGGATGTGGTCCCCAGGGCTGAAATCAGCCCAGGGATGGGGGCCACGTGACTCCTCCCCCTTGGTCATGTTGGCAGGCCCTGGGGGATGGGTGCATGCCCTCCTCCCCCTAATTTAAACAGCAGTCCCTGGGGTCCTCGAGGCCAAAATCAGCCCGGGGAGAGGGGCTGCAAGCTCTCCTCCTCTAAAAATGAATACCGGGCTCATGCCCTTAACTTAATTTTAATGAGTGGCCCTGGGTGATGGGTTCCCCAGGGCCAGGACCCATGGCCAAGTTCCCAATGCGCATGATCGAAAGCCTTGTGGAGTTTGGGGTCAGCTGTTAAGGGGTGTTGACTGCAGGGCCTGGCCAAAGGCCGGGGGCTGTTGGCTGCAGGCCAGGTGGGCCGCAAGCCAGGGGGGATTGCATTTGCATATGGTAATTGAATATTACTTTATGTTAAAAAAAAAACTAGAAATTTACTGAAAAACAAAGGTGAAAGTAACATTATAGTTCAAATTCACTAGTTATATTTAGCAGCGCTAACTATAACTTGTGCCACCACCATGCACTGCTTATGACCTCACATTTGACATCACTCATGACATGATCTATGACATCATTGATGACATCACTGATGACATCATCTAAGCTTTGTTTTCACGCATATTGCTCTATAAATTGCTATGCTTTTACACGTAACATACAAAGTTCACATTAACAATCAACCACAAATATAAGGGAAACCCTCATTGAGTATGATGTTCATTCTGTATACTACTGTTCAGAGAAAGCCAACGTAGTGAATGCCAATTCCAAAACAAATCCCCTACTGTGGACAGCTGTTATCTGTATCAAACCCCTGACACAACCCAAAATACATTTAGAAATTATGGGCTGACTACGAGTCTCGCGGTCCATGGACGCTGTACCGACAAAGTCGTAATCGGGTCCTAAGTTGATATCAGTAGAGAATTGAGTACTGTAAACAGGGTTTACTCTATATAGAGAGTTAATTCTATACTTCCTTGTTCGCAAACAGTAAAATTGTCATGAGAAATACACCACAGAGTGTTCAAAAGAATCTACTAAGAACAGTGTACATTGTAATTGTAATTGTAATTGTAAAAACATTTGTAAAGCGCGTGGTTACCAAAGGCATCCCAGCGCTAGAGGCCGAAGTTCATGAACTACATATCAGTTTATGGAAACAGGAAGGTTTTTATACGTTTCCGGAAGACCAGATGGTTAGTTTCACACCGAATGGCAAGGGGAGGGAGTTCCATAGCCTTGCTGCGTTATATGAAAAAAGGCGACCCCCTGTATGTGCTTTCCTGATACATTCTATACAATAGTTGTAAAATAAGGCACTATTTGCTAAAAAAATAGCCAAGATCTAAAGGTGCTAAATATCATACTACCTGCACCCTTCATACTGTGGTAAACGATTACAGATAGCCCTTTGTCTGAAGCAAAACAAGCAGGTGTGCATATGTTAGTACCTAGTGCACACAGTCTTCCAACAAAAGTATAAATTATCATGCTGACACAATTCTCTATAATAACTCAAAGCTGCTTACAAAAGTTAAGTCTGTGGAGCATAATGAATACAAGTCAAATGTCACTTGCACATAGAGTTACACTTGGAGGCAAACATTTAAAACATGTTCAATACCTCTATAAAACCAGGAAGTGTTTGCAGCCATCTTGGGACTCAGCTTAAGTTGAGTACCACTAAAAAAAGAAAAGGGACCAGGATAGGGACACCCTGAGCCTCTAGCCATTGTGCAGGGGTCCCTCAGATACCCCACCATGGCTAAAAAGCCTTACTTTTTTAAATCACGGAAAAATCAGCGGGAGTATCCGTGAATTTTTCTGAGATTTTAAAAATAAATGAGGTCTCCTGTGCTTCTACTTTATTTTGCCCCCTGTTAGACCAGGTCTTGGGGGCATTGGGGGCTGAAAAGGAGGGGGTTCACGGGCCCCTCCTCCTTGGGCTTATGGTAGCCCCGGGAACCGCCACCTCCCAAGGCAAAGTTGTTAAATTAATGCAGGGGGCCAGTCCGGCCTTCCTGCAGCCCTGGGGACCACCACCTCCGCAGGGCTAATCATTCTAAAATAATGTGAAGGGCCAGTGCAGCCCCCCCACGGCCTCGGGGACCGCCATGTCCCCGGGGCAAATCATGAAATGAATGCAGGCGGGCCCATGTGCCACCCGCAGCACCGGGGGCAGCCACCTCCACTGAGCTAAACTTAAAATAAATGTGGGTGGACTATGCAGCCTCCCAGGTAGTCCAGAGCACTGAAACCTCCCAGGGGCTAAAGATCAAATGAATGTACAGTGGGCCCGTAATGCCTCCCCCACAGCCCAGGGGATTACCACCTCCCCGGGGCTAATGATAAAATTAATATGGGGGAGCCAGAATGGGCCGCCTACAGCCCCGGGAACTGCCACTACCCTGGGACAATTTATCAAAAATATGAGGACCCCCCGGGGCTGAAATAGATTAATGTAGGGGGTCTATTGCAGACCTCCGGGAACCACCACTTCACCGGGGCTAACTTCTATGATGGAGGGGGCTGCGTGGCCCTCCTTGTTTAGCCGGCTCCTGCTACCTCCCAAGGTGCCCACCCTCGGGAGACAGCTGTTTGCTTTTGCTTGGGGGGAGCTGACAGCTCCCACCAAGCAAAAGCAAACATAACTTCGCTTTCTGCAAGCCAGAGCTGTGAAAAAAGATCCGGCTAGCAGAAAGTGGAGTTTTCATCTGTTTTCGTGCATGCAAATATGTGTGCAGGGAAACAGATGAAAACATTTGCTCTGACAGGCAAGGAGATTTCAGCATTCCCCTGTCTGTCAGAACAATGCGGGTCCCCTAGGAGATGGGAAACCAGCAGGGACTGTGGGGGCCTTGAAGCTTCCACTGCAGTCCCCAACAGAGGTCACCGGGTGCCCACAGTAAAGAGTCTGGGCCCCGGGGGATGGGGGATGGGGACCCCCAGGGTCACAATCGACCCTGCGACACTCTAAATTTGCTCACATCAAATGTCTGCTTTTCTATCAAAGTATTTAAGTGTAGGATTAGCACAGTGCTATCCACGCCGAGATAGAAAAGGACAAAGGGGCATATTAGCAACAACTTGCGATAATTATCGCAAACAGTGCTTAGCGCGATTTTTTTTATCGCCGCCTATCGCTGGATTTTATCGTGGAGATAACGCAGTATTAACAACCTTTATCTCCACAGCGATAAACAATCCAGCGATAGCGGCAAATCCCATCTGTAACGTGAGTTTTCCAGCGATAAAAATCCTATCGCTAAGGGAAAACTCGCTAATAGGTAGGTGGGGTCGTAACCGTAGAATCCACCTCCCATAGACTATTATGGCTAAGTCTGGTTTCTACCAGGTGTAAAAAACCAGCGCTAATCGCGGTTAGCACACTTTTTTTATCGCTTCGCGGTTATTGCTAATAGGCGATAGCGATGTTAGCGACTGCTTTCAGTCGCTGTTAGGTTGGGAACGCCTACTTTGCATGTCATTAGCGATAAATATCGCTGACATGCAAAGCGGCACCCAAACCAGTCGCTATCGCCTAAAAGCTGTCGCTAACACCTGTTAGCGACAGCTTGCTGATAGGGCTATAGAAATATCGCCGCTTTAGCGGCAAAAAGTGCCGCTAAAGCGGCGATAGAGCCCTTGCTAATATGCCCCAAAGTCTTTTGCCATTTCTACAGCAAAGTCTTTAAGCAGAGGATTAGCACAGTGCTATCCATGCTGAGCTGTAAAATGGCCAAAGCCTTTTACCACTCCAGGCACAGTATTACAGCTTTAGATTGGTAAAATACAACCTAAGCCAACCTGAAATGAATAAAAGCAACCCCTGACACGTGTTGCGCTCTCATTCGAGCTCTTCAGAGAAGTATAGCTTTGTCCAGACACAAGGGAGCACCCAGTATAAGTCAAAACAAAATCCTTTCAGGCATAAAGTGACGCAAAAAAAGAAGCAGAGAACTCTGGGTTGTTCTCTGGGTAGTTCTCTACGCTTAAAGACTTTGATAGAAAAGCAGACATTTGAGGTGAGCAAATGTAGAGTGTCGCTGGTGTTGAGAGTGCTCTATATTGGAGCTGCTTTCCACCTAAACTTGAGAACTGCCAGAGTTCTCTGCTTCTTTTTTTGTATAATTTATGTGTCACTCCTCAACCCCAGATCTTCCCCGAACTTGCTGATGCAGGAATTCACTGCAGAAAATGCTTGACAACTCTTTGCATTGGGGAACTTTCTATTGATGCCATTATCAATCTTTTAAAAGCACATAAGTGCAATTTTTTTTGGGTGGGGGTTGTACCTTGTGCTTCTTTGTTGTTATGAAACACTATAGTTGCACTTGTTAACTTTTATTTTTTAATTAAAAAAATTCAAAAACACCAAGAAAATTAAAAAAATAAGAAAATACAAAAAAATTCTAAATTGTTAAAAAAAAAGGTTCTTACGGAACCACCTATACTGGTTAAAAATGGAGAAATTGTATATAGTGAAACTTATTGCTTGCATAAATGTGTGTGTGAGGAATGTAAGAATAGTGCCTGGATGATTGAATGAGTGCATAGGTAGTACGTCAGTGAATCCATGAGTGTAAGGATACTGCCTGAGTGAATATTTAAGTACCGGGGTACTACCTGAATGATTGCATGAGTGCAAGGGTAGTGTGTGCGTCATTGGATGAGTGAATGGGGAGTGTCAGGTTGATAGGATCAGTGCATGGGTAGTGCCTCAGTGAATGGATGAGTGCATGTGTAGTGCCTGAGTGAATGAATGAGTGCAAGAATAGTGCTTGTGTGATTTGATGTGTGCATGGGTAGTGCATGAGTGAATAGATGAGCACATGCATAATGCCTGACTGAATGAATGAGTGCATGGGTAGTGCCTCAGTGAATGGATGAGTGCATGTGTAGTGCCTGAGTGAATGGATGAGTGCAAAGGTAGTGCCTGGGTCATTGGATGAGTGCATGAGTAGTGCCTGAGTGAATGGATGAGCACATGCGTAATGCATGAGTGAATGAATGAGTGCAAGAATAGTGCTTGGGTGATTTGATGTGTGCATGGGTAGTGCATGAGTGAATAGATGAGCACATGCATAATGCCTGACTGAATGAATGAGTGCATGGGTAGTGCCAGGGTGATTGGATGAGTGCATGCGTAGTGCCTCAGTGAATGAATGAGTGCATGGGTAGTGGCTGAGTCTTTGGATGAGTGCATGGATAGTGCCTGGGTGGTTGGATGAGTGCATGGGTAGTGCCTGAGTGAATGGTTGTGTGCAATAGTAGTTCCTGAATGATTGCATGAGTGCATGGGTAGTGGCTGGGTGATTGGATGAGTGCATGCATATTGCCTGAGTGAATGGATGAGTGCATGGGTATTGCCAGGGTGATTGGATGAGTACATGCGTAGTGCCTCAGTGAATGAATGAGTGCATAGGTAGTGGCTGAGTCTTTGTATGAAAGCATGGATAGTGCCTGGGTGAATGGATGAGTGCAAGGGTAGTGCCTGGGTGAACAGATGAGTACATGGGTAGTGCCTGAGTGAATGGAGGACTGCATGGGTAGTTCCTCAGTGAATGCGTGAGTGCAAGGGTAGTGCCTGGGTGATTTGATATGTGCATGGTTAGTGCCTGAGTGAATGGAGGAGTGCATGGGTAGTTCCTCAGTGAAAGGATGAGTGCAAGAGTAGTGCCTGGGTCATTGGATGAGTGCATGGTTAGTGCCTGAGTGAATGGATGAGCGCATGCGTAATGCCTGAGTGAATGGATGAGTGTGAGAGTAGCGCCTGGGTGATTTGATATGTGCATGGGTAGTGCCTGAGTGAATGCAGGAGTGCATGCGTAGTTCCTCAGTGAATGGATGGGTGCATGGGTAGTTCCTCAGTGAATGGATGAGTGCAAGGGTAGTGCCTGGGTCTTTGGATGAGTGCATGGATAGTGCCTGAGTGAATGGATGATCACATGCGTAATGCCTCTGTGAATGAATAAGTGCAAGAGTAGTGCTTGGGTGATCTGATATGTGCATGAGTAGTGCCTGAGTGAATGGATGAGCGCATGCGTAATGCCTGAGTGAATGAATGAGCAAATGCATACTGCCTGACTGAATGGATGAGTGGAAGGGTAGTGCCTGGGTCATTGGATGAGTGCATGGGTAGTGCCTGAGTGAATGGTTGAGTGCAAGAGTAGTTCTTGATTGATTGAATGAGTGCATGGGTAGTGGCTGGGTGATTGGATGAGTGCATGCATAGTGCCTGGGTGACTGGATGAGTGCAAGGGTAATTCCTGGGTGATTGGATGAGTGTATGGGTAGTGCCTGAGTGAATGGATGAGTGCAAGGGTAGTGCATAGACCATTGGTTGAGTGCATGGGTAGTGCCTGAGTGAATGAATGAGTGTATGGGTAGGCCCTGTGTGATTGGATGAGTGCATTCATAGTGTTTGTTTGGTTCAATGACTGCATGGATAGTCCCTTGGTAATTCCATTAGTGCATAGATAGTGTCTAGGTAAATGGAGGAGTGCATGAGTAGTGCCTGAGTAAATGGGTGAGTCTATGGGTATCGCGTGGGTGATTGGAACAGTGCAAGAGTAATGTCTACGTGATTGAATGAGTACACCGGTAGTATGTGGGTGATTGGATGACTGTATGCATAGTATCTGTGTGAATGAATGAGTGGAAGGATAGTGTTTTAATCATTGGATAAGTACATGGGTTGTGCTGTATACTGTAGACTCTATCGTTTAAAACTTAAATCTATTATCTCTATAATATGTCTTCAAATGAGAAGATACACCATACCTTAAAATTGCCAATTTTTCAAATATAATAAAAAGTACTTTTAATACCCACCTGCCCTGTAAAAGGAGGAGAAAGTAATATATACATCTTCTTGTAGGCAAATTTCAAAAAGAAGTGGTGTGAATTACATCTATTCTAGTATGTGTAGGCTTCAACATATATTCTTACACGTATTGTGCATCTGATGACTCTAACTTCAAATCTATGTAGTTTATTATACAGGTGCACAGATCTTACCAGTTCTACTAGAGTATTGACTCACAAAAGTAGCCTTCTGTAATCTATGTATGCGTCTCAGAAGTCCTTGGATAGAGAGTTCAAAACACACCTGTGTGGTATAATGAGGAGTAAATAACTTGTAATCAAAGCACTTTTATTAGTCTATGCACTTTTGTAAAAAGTAAGTGTGATACTGCTCCACAGGAATTTGATCATACTTTTTAAGTAGTCTAAACGATGAACATTATTTATATTAGAAAAAAACATATAATTACATTTTTTTAAATTCCAGGTTATCATGCATAGTATATTATGTATTCTTACCTTTCAAGTAATTTATATACATCAATCAGTAAAAGTATATTTAAGAGTGGTATTATGCTTAATAGCATTTTAACTGTTTCGAAACTTCAACAGTAGCTACTATAAAGAAGAAAAACAAAAACTGTTATTTAATGATAATATATTTGAAAAATTACAATATTATATTTTTGAGAACACAACATAAATTTAGATTTAAATAACATTCTCAGTTTTCTTTTTTGCTGTTCTCAGATTCCACTTTACATCACAATACACAGTGATTTCAATGTATCATCATCATTGAACAGCGGGGAAAAAACAATCAAATTGATTGTAGAACAAAAACAAAAACCCGATCGGGATAGAACATCATTATCAATATGTGTAACTATCCGTTTTCCTATCTACACTTTGTTAATTACTTCCTTCATCTACATTAACTCTATTATTTATCTGAAATACATTTGCCAAAATGTACACTCTCATTTACATCTGGTACAATATAGACAACAAATATATGAAGTGTTTGCTTTAAACACAATTTTCCAAATGTAATATCAATTAGCACAGATAATAATCAAAACACTAATTATAATTACTAATAGTTTGCAGTGCTGTCTTCTTTCTGTTCACATCTTCCCAATAGGCCGAACGATGTACTCAAAACATTGGCTGGAGAAATAACATATAAGAATTTGGTAATTGAGAAGGCAATCTAGCTTTGAATTCCAGGTGGGCATCATTGCAATGTGTCCATCAATTGTTACACTTTAAATAAACAGTATAGTGTCCAGATGTTGCAGTAACTCCTTCATGAAAAATAATACCTGCTGTTATATAAGTTCTTCCTGAAATAGATATTTGACATGCTTTAAAATTTGTAATTTTTGTTTCCAATTTTCTTCCATTTGCTCTACAACGTTGTAACGTTAAAATTAGATATTTTCCAAATCTTCCTATATGTAATGTAGACAACATCTGTGATCTACAATGTGAACATATCCTATCCTGATTTCCTGTTTTTATCAACTTGTTAAGTTAAAAGGTACTGATTTGCACTCTGGTATTGTTAAGTATAGGAATCGTTCTGTTTGTATTTGTGTGGTAGAAGTAAATGAACACTCTTCACACTTATGGTCCCATCTGTAAGTTACTCCAAATAAGTTATTCTGTATACCCTTCATTTTCTACTACTCCAAGAATATCCATTAGACATTCTTGTGCATCTTGTTGTATGTTGAGAGTAAATGTCACTGCACCACTACATACACCAAAAAGATGCTGAATACCTGATGCACTATGCATTGTACTTCTGTCACTTACCAATGATGTAGTGCAGAACAGAATCTTTTTTCATGATTTTCCATGATTTCATGATGAAGATGTGGTAGATGAAACAAATATTTAGAATCACATTAGCGTAGCAGTTGATACCTAAACTGTTTTCTAACTGGTATCCTACAATATCATCAACACTTTCTATTTTTTTTCTTTACACTTTCAACTTTCTCTTCAGTTCCTTTTTTTTTTTGAAACTCAGTGGCATCTTTGACATATTTCCGTTTTGGACACACCTAAATCAGGAGCATAAAGTCTTCTTAAATGTTTGTACTCTCTTACACAATTTGCATCAGCACTAAACTTTTTCTCATCAAAATCTATCAAATAGAAACCAGACAATGTTCTTACTTGAGACAATGCAATGTATGCCATTCCCTCTTTGAACACTGTACTTACAATATTTACAAAAGCTCTGTCTATACTTAAACCTTGAGATTTATGAATAGTTACTGCATATGCTAAAGACAGAGGAAACTGTTGTCTGCGAACATACAACATTTTTGCAAGCAGAAAACGTACAACACAACACCCAATCTGTCTTACCTCATTAATCTGATCAAATTTTATAATCCAAAAATCTATTCCATCTCTATTCTGAAAATTTACAAAATCAACAACTTTTCCCATTGCTCCATTTACTAAACCTTCTTCTATATTCAAATTACACCACAAAACTATCCAACATTTTATACATACATGTAAAGTCTTTTCTAAGCCTGCAGTTTTAGATACAGACTTTTTCCAAAGAATGCAATTTAGCCTCTAGTGTCTCAGTAAGAATTGTCACTCCCTGGTGTTCGATTTTATCAATAGCTTCAATTTCCAAAATCTTTTGTTTGTTTTTCCAGTTTGAGAAGTTGTTGATTAAATGCAGAACACTCTTGCAGTGTAGGCATTAGGCAAACAATAGACTCGTTTTCTGCAAGCATATTGTACATTACTTCCGTGGAAGAGGTGTGGCGCAGCAGCCAGGGTGCCTGACTCCGGACCACGGGGTTCACAGTTCGATCACCGGCGGCAGGTTAGCCCAGCACCATGTGACTCTGGGCAATAGCTCGCTTAATCTTCTCGACGGCCCCCAGCGCCCGGACACCTCTCCGGAGGTAGCTGTGCGCTTTACAAATGCTAATATTTCATTATTTTATTTTATTTCAGCTGCTGTGTTTCCAGTTGTAAACACGTTCCTTAGTAGCCGACTTCCTAAAGCTTGTTTAGCATCCGTCAAGACACCAATTCTTATGTCTTGAAGAATATTTTCATAATATTTATCACTTGCTTGTCGCATATATTCTTAACATGTTCTTTATGTTCAAAATTTTAACAAATGTTTACATTTCCAATACTTCCCAAAGATTTCCTTATGTCTTCATGGACAAGTGTTTTAAAAACAGGTTGTCCTTTTATGGGAGTAAGTTGTAGTAGGTCTCCGAATACAATTAAATGTTTTCCTCCAAACAGAACATCGTAATCTCTTTTTAAAATCTGTTGCATTCTTAAATGTACAAAGGCAAGCATTAATTTTGAGACCATGCTCACCTCATCAATGATTAAAAGTTTAATTTCCTTCAGTACTCTTGAGACTTCATAACAAGCTTCTCCAGATAGCTTCTGATATTCCAATGTATTATCATGTTCAACAGGTGGCATAAGTAATCGATGTAAAGTAATCCCTTTAATGTTGTGTGCTGCTAATTCAGTTGGAGCTGTTACAACAGAATATAAATGTGATTCTGTAGTTTTGTGTAGATAACTGGGCAAAACGTTAATTAAGAAACTTTTTCCTGTTCGAGCTTGACCACTGATGTCCAATAGAATAGGTTTAAATGATAAACATTGGCATTCTTTTTTTTATGCAGCAAACCATGTTGTACCTGCTCTTTCACTTGGAGATATATATTTTTTTGTTCAATATTTAGTTGTTCTTCTAACTTTTCCAACTGAATAATATCCTGTTGTGCTTGTTGCATTGCAGTTTCTACCTCATTCATGGCTATTGCTGCTTCATTTTCAATAATTGGTTGTCCCAGTGGAGCTTGACTCAGTTGACCAGAACTTTGACTACTTTGGGAACATCCTCTAGCTATTTCAGCTGCAATAGTACTTTCTTGTCAATATTATCATTTAAGATTTGTAAATAAGTTGGGAAAATTGTGCACTGAATGCTCTCTTTAGTTGCAATAAAAGAATCTTTATAGCAGTCAAAGTCTTCAAGTAATTCTGTTTTACTATGCCAAGGCTTGAACAGTTGCAGAAGTGCTACATAGAAAAAGTCTCTCTTATCTGTGCTTTCTGTGTTTAATAAGATTTCCTTTGGCATGTTTTACTAAACATTCATCACATCCAATTACTGCATATTTCTCTTCTTTATATTTTCTGCAACATTACTTTTAAACCGGTAATGTTGAAGTATTTCATACCGACATGGATTTTCAAGATGTGGACTCCTTTTGGGATAGTATATATCCAACATATTAGTTTTAACAATATCCATACTCTCTGTGCTAAGTATTCAATTTCTTGTAAAGATTTAAATACTCTGGGGCATATTAGCAAGACCCACGTTAAAATTATCGCCGTTTTAGCGGCAGGAAACTGCCGCTAAAACGGCGATAATGGGCTTGCTAATAGCGTTATAGAATTCAATAGAAGCCCAGGTTAGATGTGCAGGATATCTAACCTGGGCTTCTATTGGAATTCCATAACGCATATTAGCAAGCCCATTATCGCCGTTTTAGCGGCAGTTTCCTGCCGCTAAAACTGCGATAATTTTAACGTGGGTCTTGCTAATATGCCCCTCTATTCCATGTGGAGGCAAGACCTACACTTACCCAAATGATTCCTCTTGACTTTTAATATAAACTGGCTGAGGATCCAATCTCTCGATGGGAAAGCATTTTCAAGCTGAAGCTGTACAATTTCTTGCTAAGACTCTTCTCTGCTGAAATTTCTTCCCACATTTCTTTCATCTCTGTCTTTTCAGATTTGGTTATATATGATGTAACATAGCGAGCAACAGCAATTGAATTATCTGCAACATACTGAATATCCATGATTGCATTCCACATTTTTAAAATAACTGGATTGTAGTCATTAATGTACTTTGAAGCTTCTGTTCTTTTAAGTTGTATGTATTCTTGGGAGATTTCCGAGTTATTGTATGTCTTACTGCTGACAAAAAACTATGTACTCTTCCTTTGGAAATTATAGGATGTGGGAATCCAAACTACATTTTATATAAAATTTCTCTTTACATTTGTATTTTCGTCAGCAGTATTTCCCACATCGATGTCTTTGAAAGCATAAAACTTGTTGTCTCATGCTCTACTCTCGACCATCTCTTAGAATGGCACATGTAACATACTGTTCGATGAAAGACAAAACAGTTTCATCACTATCTGTTCCAAATTCCGGTGCCTTCTTTATCCATAATAGCATGTGTATATGAGGAGCACCTCTGGCTTGGTACTCCTTTCTCCAAAAGAAATCCTTTACCTCTCCAAGAGGTGGAATATTTTTATTGCAGATAAATGACATCATAGCTTGAAACCTATGCTTAAAATACCTGCACACATTTACAGGATCCAAGGAACAGAGTTCTCCAGCTGTCTTCAATTCAATGTTTTTAACATTTGAATTTGCTTCTCGTAGCAATTCAAGTAAATCTTCCCACGCATATTCAGCACTGCTAAGTGTTACAAACCATGTAGGAGTACCTAAGTTTTTTAACATGCATTTAAGTTCTCCATGACGATGATACCAATACTCATTGGTACCACGTTGGAATGCCATCAAATTAATTAACTAATCATCTCTTTGATAAACTTTGTCCATGAACTCTTTTGCAGAAACATGTTGAAGATGAACTCCTGTTTTTAATATATGGTTTACTGCATATGGAAGTGCAGACAAATCGCTTTCAAAGAGAAAATGAAATTTATATGGAATACACTGGCGAAATCTTGGATCTTCACAATATATTCTAGTTGATCAGTATTCTGAAGATGGAACCCGTACAGGTTGGTCATCAAATCGTCCACCTTCTTCAGTGGGGAATAGCTGTGGAAAACAACAAGCTTATAAACTTTTTTCCCATACGCTCATGGGAGTACCCTTTGCTTCTTTCATCTGAAATAATTCAATACTGTTTCCTATTACTTCTTTTGAATGCAGAGTATGTATTGTATAATGTTCATAAATCTCTTCAGTCCTGCACTTGTCCACTTTTGCAATTTGTTCAGTTGAAATTACTGTTTCATCTTGTAAGCATATTACGTTTTCATCAACATTCACATTCTTATAATAAATATTATTCTGTCCCAGGTACATCGTAGCCTTTTGAAGTTTATTAACATCTACAAACTCTTGCCAGATTTTTCAACTCTTTGTTGGTACACCATTTACTAGAATAACTACTGGCTTATTTTCCTCTCGGTCTACACCAACAGTTTCAATGTTTTTCTTAAAATCTAAAGGTAATTAGACAACTCTTGCTTTGCGACCTTTTTGTAAATCTGTTGGTGGCAGCTTACCTGTTTTAAGCTCCATAGGAACTATGGCCTGAAATGGGTGCACAGATTGAATAAGAATAGACTCATACGTATTTAAATCTGCCAGTTCCTGAGGAATAGGTACCAACTCTAAGTTGGTATGTACTGCTCTAGCTGGCATTTTGTTTTCTTCTAATTTGTTGTAACAGTATTTACAAATAACTTGATCACTACCCACTTCAAACCGACCTTCTACCAACAAATGAACACCAAATTGCTGTCACTTATCAGTATTTTCTTTTTCACTTTTTAAATATAGATCAACACTCCTATTTTGACTTCTATAGTGAGTACGTCTACAACAAATACAAACATAGTTTGGTTTTTCAGATGAAACTGTGTTAAACTTCATAATTTCTTCTGTAAACTCATCAATACTAATCTCTCTCGTGCTCTTTAACACCGACACTAATCAAATTCTCAGATTCTCTACACTCGTCTTCTGATTAAAAAAAACAAAACTATATATCATCACCAACTTTCTCTATATCTGATACAGAACCGTGTAAAAGAGCTGTGTTCATTTCACTTAAACATAATGCAAGAGTTTTTACATAGTGGAGTCTCCTTACTAACTTCCGCATTTCAGAGCGGTGTACTGCTAACATTCTTAAATGAGGAAAAGTACTTTGGCAGGCTTTTCTTGAAAGACAAGCCAGAGAATGACCTTGTAACTTAGTATATTTTCTTATGTTACATGGATCTAGTCCTTGTAATATCTTGATCTTCTGTTTAACACTTTTTTTGGCATATCCTCGTAAAAAAAATTGTAATATGTCAATAGACTCCTGGTGAATACTCCAAATACTGCTACAATCCCACTTAAATACATGAGCTTGTGTACGCCTTGCTTGAACTTCTTCAGCTATTACCTCTTCTACATTCCTAGGAACCATTTTTCCTTTGGAATCAGAGAACCATCTTTCATCTCATAACATCGACCACTAGTATCAACTGCATGTACTAATGTGTTCTGCTGAAAATAGCTTTCTTCATTAAAGAAAGGCACAGTACTGGAAGTGTGCTTCCATTCTACACTGAAAGTTTTACAGAAGTTACTTCTATAACCCAGTATTTTTCTTTCACTTTTCTCCTTCATAAACACCATTGTTTTGTCCAATGTTCTCATTCTCTTCAAAGTAATATAAATAATATTCGTTTTATCTAAAAAGCTTTTTCTGCTACACTTTCAATCTGTTGCTTTTTCTTATAAGCTACTGATCATTTATTATATTTTTTACAATCTTTCAATACATTTTGTACTACTCTACTTCTAAACATTATTTTTCTTATCTCCCCATGTTCTTTCAGCCTTCTTGTTATATGGATTTTTCCCCGTAAAATGGCTTTGTTTTATCATCTCCCTTTGCAGTTTGCTTCTCAGTTGTAAAACTTTTCTTTTTCTTTTCACCATTTTTCTCCTGTGTAACATTTTGTGCTTCGTCTAATTTCCTCTTTTCACTTTTCTTTAAGTAGTACTGTTTTTTTCTTGTCTTCTCTTTTGATCTTTTCTTCCCATCCTCAATTTTTGTACCAATAAAAGTAAATATCTAAAAAACAAAGATAAGTTTCAATAGTTTGTTAAATAATGTTATACTTTAGAAATAATTATATATTAATATTCATAATAATGCATACATAAATGCTTTCAATTACATTGGAAATTTCTCCATAACAAGTAAATATGTAGAATATTGTACTTTACACATTAGCAAACCTGTCACAAGAACACGCACCTTAAAACAGTGACATGGGAAGGGTTGCTGTTTTAAATTTGGCTAGGCCCAACATTCTGAGCAGTTGGTGAAAACTGAAGCTGCAAGAGAAAAGTGAGGTTCAAGACATGTTGGCTAAAGGATTAGTGATTAGACTTCTTCCTATGAGTCTGTGGAAAGGTACATTTGAAGTAGGCCGTATAAGTTTAGGTGTCTGCTTCAAATGAGAAATGCAGTCTGTCTAGTTTAAAGGTCTGCGTGCTCTTATGAGTGAGGTATGTGTCTATTTGTACATGTATTCTCTCATGTGTTATGCATCTGAAGATCGTAGCTTGTAAACCTGGTCGGTTTTCCTACCGGTGGACAAATCTCTCAGTTCTGCTCTGTCATTCGGTCTCTGAGGCTGTGATGTCTTCTGTATGTAGGTGTTATGGAGCCTCTCAAATAGCCTGTTCAATACCCAGGTGCCCTATTTTATGACCAGAAAGGAATACATACACCTTCTTGTACAGACATTTAGAGAGCATGCGGTCTGAAACACAGGTATTCAACTATTTGTATGTTTCTTTTTATGTATCATGTCACTTGGAAAAAGGCACAGACACACGCATGCATGCCTTCAGAAACATGGTGAGACTTACAACATTCTGAGCAGTCGGAGAATAGTGAAGCTGCAAGAGAAGGCCATATAAATGTAGGAATGTGCTTGAAGTGGGAAGTGCACTCTGACAAGTTTAAATGTATGCGTGCTCTCATGACCGAGGTATGTGTGTACTTCTAAATCTATTCTGACACATGTTCTCCACCAATAGGAAAACCGACCGAGCATGCTGACCTTCATACTTCATAGGAAGTAGCCTAATCACTAATCCTTTTGCCAACATGTCTTAAACCTCACTTTTCTCTTGCAGCTTCAATTTTCACCAACTGCTCAGAATATTGGGCTAGCCAAATTTAAAGGAGCAACCCTTCCCATGTCACTGTTATAATTCTCACCATGTTTTTGAAGGCATGCATGCATCAGTCTGTGCCTTTTGCTATTGGCATGACACATAAAAGGAAACATACAAATAGTTGAATATCTGTCTTTCACAGAGTTGATACCTGAGACAAAGGGGCATCCTGGTGTATCCATGGATGATTTTTGCCTCCATGGAGAGTTACACCAGTTCTTCCGGAAACTCCGCCTTCGTGCCTTCTTCGAAGACAAACGGTATACTGATTCTGAGGACTCAGGATTACAAAAACCATTCAGATTCAGACCAACAGCAGCAATGGTACCCTGTGAAGTGATCACTTTTGAGAAAGTTGTACTTAAAGAAGTAGGGGCCCTCATACATCCCACTGAATTCAACAACCTGTCCATTAAAGAGAGGAACATCATTCAAAGTCTCACAGAAGATCCAAGCATCATCATAAAACCAGCGGATAAGGGAGGAGCGATAGTCTTGATGTCAACATCCACTTATGACGAGGAATGCCTATGACAATTATCGAATGAGCAATATTATCGCCCACTTATCAATGATCCTACCACCAGACTCACCACTAAGATCACCGCACTTGTGACTGAAGCAAGTACAGAGGGCTGGATTACCAAGCAAGAGTCAGAATCGAAGATTCGTAAAGGGACCACACTACCACCAGGATGCCCCATCGTCTCAGGTATCAACTCTGTATTGGAACCACTCAGCAAATTCTGCGACCATTTCCTTAGACCTCTGGTTGCAGAAACAACCACATACCTTAAAGACACTACTGATGTTCTGAACCTGCTCAAAAATTTGGAGCATCCATGAGAAATTGATCTATTGGTGACCTTAGATGTAGAGGCACTGTACACAAATATCTCACAAGATGCTACCATTGAGGTGATGAAAACGTACCTACTGGCTATACCACATTGGGAGTCAGCAACCCCGGTCAACTTCATTGTAGAATGTGCGACTCTAGCTTTAAAAGAATTTTTTTTCCAATTTAAGGATCAAATATATCTCCAGATACAGGGCACTTCTATGGGGAGCACCTTCGCGCCTAGCCTAGCATGCCTGTATATGGCTGACTTTGAAAACAACACATCACTGCAGAGACCAATCCCTACCGTGATAACATCAGAATGTGGAAACGATTTATCGATGACATATTGATCCTGTGGCATGATGAGGTGGAGATATGTGAAACATTCTGTACATGGATCAACAGTCTCAATAAATACTTACACTTCACCAGTACCATGTCGAGGCAAGCTGTACCATTCCTAGAGCTGCTTATTTCCCAAGGTGAAGATGGATTATCAACAACCATTTACAAAAAGGCTACAAACCGCAACAGTCTCCTAATCTACGGGAGTCATCATCCCAAGGCATTTAGGGATAATCTTCCTTTTGGCCAGTTTCTTGATGTGTGGCTAAATTGTGATAACCTTCCGGAGTACGATGTCCAAGGTAAAGAACTTTGCACTAATCTGACCACCCGGGATTATCCGAAGAGAATAGTCACACGGGCATACAAAAGGGCTAGAAACAATCATTGCGATGCCCTACTGGAGACACGGAAAAAGGAGAAAAATAATCCACTTACCTGCGTAACGACTTTTACACCTTCATGCAACAAGATCCAGAAGATCATAAAAAAACTGTACTCAATTCTTAAAAGTGGAACCCTAAACATTCCAGACCCCAGGTTTGCATTAAAATGGACTCAAAATCTATGAGATCTTTTGGTTCACACACGCCTACTCAAAGCAAACAAACCAACAGATCCTCTGGGGACTACCTCTAATAAAGGACACTTCCTATGTGGAAACTGCGCAGTATGCAAACTGACTAAAATGAGCAAAGAGATCGACCTTGGAGAAAGTCTCCCATGGGTTCAAAGAGGACATACCAATTGTAATACTTGAAATTGTATCCATCTCATGACCTGCCCATGTGATCTTTGATAGGTAGGCATGACCACCAGACCCATCAAAACGAGAATCACGGAACACTGCAGCAACATCCGGTGTAAACGCATCACGAATAAGATATCGACACATTTTGCAAACATCAACCATGTCCCATATGACATTAGATGGACAATCCTAGAGGCAAACGACCACTGGGACCAGCAGTCGCTATTCATGAAAGAACAACGGTAGGTGTTCCTTCTAAAAAGTCATGTACATGGATTAAATGATAACATCCCTTGGCTTGAATGCAACATTTAAAACTATACGGAATACTTCTTTAGCAACAAAATATGAGGGTTCACATTTGCTAAACGAGAAGCAGCGACACAATGGACGGGTCCCTTTGGTGACAATGCTAGGTGCCATCACCTCCTCACGATTCCCCCCATAGAAGCAGAGAGATCGGGAAATATCTAGCGTTGGATTAAAAGTATCAGAAGTATCTCTAGCCCAGCATAATACGAGCCATATCCCTTGTCACTCGACAATGTCCTGATGACACATTGCTATCAGATTACACTTCAGGAAGCTAGAGCACATCGCCCTCTTCCCTTAGTGCACTTCCTTATTGCGCATCAGCACCAGGTGGTACCTTATGAACTTACTGATAATCACCACCTAGCTACATACCTGAGTGGGGAGAACATCACCATGATGCAAGAGGGAGCGAATCCCTTGCCATAACCTTTCATTTTTTGACCATTAAGATTTATCACATTACATTCTTGTTGGGAACATGAGAATTTACAAATCATTACAACATGGCTGCCAACGGAGGTTCCGACCACTTGGTCCAGATATCTTAGCCATTCACATTTTTGGGAATAGTTTGACCATCATGCAACACCAGAAATTTTAGAGAGCCGATCCCACGTGATTACCATAGAACTTCATTCAATATAAACGGAGTACCATCATTGACATGAGATCCTCCAAACCATTTTAATATGGATGCTACTATATGCCCCGACCATTATAGTTATTTGTAAAAGTTTGACCATATGCAACACCAGAAATTTAAGAGAGCCGATCTCACGTCATTACCATAGAACATCACTCACTATAAACGGAGTTCCATCAATGACATGAGACCCCCCTAACCATTTCAAGATGGCTGCCACTATACGCCCTGACCACTATGTTCATACACGCACCAATAACACTTACTGATGCTGAAGTAACTTCCGGGTCACAAGCCGCAGGTGAGCCTCGTTAACCAGGCTCACTGTCTTTAACTGTGCCCCATTTGACTATGCACTTCATCTACTGGCAGGCAGGACAAGGGGTAGGTTATGGGCCCCAGACCGTGAATGGAACTGTGAGTATGGCATTGACCGCGGAGAAGAGAGTGACACGTGAGTACGCTGCTGGTGAAACTATGCATTGATCACCTCCGCTCTTGATTTTTGGATTACAGAAACAATATCTCGTGGTCCCCTGCCTTGACCTAAGGCACACGATGGCCTATGAGTAGGGGGTAATAAATATGAATAACTCATAGTAGTCAGTAGTGACAATGCTTTTATCTGTAACCATGACAGTGTATGCTGTGTGTCACTGTTTGTGTAGCCTTTTTTATGATTGCTTGTTTTTACACAGTGATATCATGAGTGATTTAGGCACTGGTGGCACTCAACAACAGAAGAGCTAACATAGAGCTCTGACAACACAGCATGGCACTGTATGATATGACAATATGCAGAGACCAGGCTTGCATCATATGTGTTGTCCACAATAACTCACTTCATAAAACGATTATTGTTAGGCTATTTCAAGTTCTTTTCCTATATCTTTCTCCTTTCTTCTAGGTTGATATATGGATTCCTACTGGGGTGAACAGGTTATAGATACCTAGGATCAATTGCATCATAATCAGGGATAACCAGGGATTGAGTAAAATAATACTCTAGATACCCACCCTAACTTAGGGCTTGGGAATACATTTTTTGGTCCTGAAGAAACTCTAAGGATTCAGTACTGGACTGATAGATTGTAAAACATGTCGACCTGAATAGTGAAACCTTGACAGTTCACTACATCACACTCACAGAGTAGTGGCAAGTCTTAACTCAGCTCACACTACCCTATCTTAGTTTTTAACCTTATGGAAGGATCTCTGAATAAAATTTAATTTTTTAGATCCCACTCTCCACTTTACATTTTATACTCCACACACCCGAATGCGCTATCACGGTTGATACAAGAAAAGATCTCTGACAAAGAGCCCTCTCGCGGGGTCCAAGGGGCATTGTACCGCTGGGTACACGAGGAGCAAAACGCCCGATGATGAAGCATGACACCCACATGGGCGTGTGAGGGCAACACTTCCAAATTAGGAAGACCCCACTAGAACCATATATTCCAACCAGCCACTTCTTTACCCTTTTTCATAACCTTTTCTATACCCTCTCCACTTAGGAACAAGTACCCACATTGATTATACATGTAACATTAAATGGCATCTGTTGACTGCAGCACTTATTTTGCCATACACTTGTGTGAAAATAAAAGATGGCTCTAGGCCTACCATTGTAGCCTGGCTGCTGCATTTTGAACCTGCAGTGGGACCTGTTAAAAAACATTTTTGACAGGTAAAAACCTCCCTTTTACATATTATTGTCACTCCTATGTACTCCTACAAGATAAGGTGATTGGTGTTCAAAATTGCAATATGTAGAAAATGAATGTTACCATGTTACCATGTCCCTAGAGTGACAAGGCCCTCAAAGCTATTTTCACTGTGGTGGGTCTAGCTGTCCTATGTAGAAAACGAGAATACAGATTAAAATACTAATATCCCTAACTCGGGAATGTGATTAGCTAAAAACATTTAAAAGGTTAGATTTTACTTGTGTAAACTGTCAGAATGTTTACTAGTATAAGCCTCTGCCAGGTCCCAGCCTGCTCTCAAGCGCAGCAATAGGTGTGAAATAAGTGTTCAATGCCACTCAGGAGCAAACATTAGGCTGACCTGAATGGATAGAGATGACTCCTCTGAACTCCACTGATTACTCAGAGTTGGGGCTGTGTTCATTCTGTTGACAGCACACTGTCAAAACATGCTTGACAGGTCTGTTGAGCCATATGAAACACTTGGGTTACCCTTGAATGTTCACTGACAAAATATCAAAACCACAAATATTGTGGGACATAAATATTATGTCAAAATATTGAGTACAAAAATATCGTTCTTCAATACTTATAATATAAATAACAGAAATATAGGCAAAAATATCGTTATACACTAATATCAAATACGAAAATATCGTTTTTTAATATAAACATAGTCAAACATAGTAATATAATGTAAATTAAGTATATTTAAATAATTTAAAATTGTATATACATTTTATACTTATTTAAAACAAACTGATTTATATGTGCATGTTTGTTTTGACATATATAATCTAAGGGCCCGATTCCGATCTCATAAGGAAAGCCCTCCATACGACTCGGATCTGGAGGGCTTTCCGAGCGAGACGTGTTCCGGGAGTCCGAATGAGCGAGTACGATGCTGTTGTATGCTTACGGACTCGACTCGTTCGGACTCCCATTGAACTCTATGGGAGCCCGTGTACAGATGTGTACACAGGCTCCCATAGCAAATAAGGGGTGGGCGGGGAAAAGCGTACACCCTGTGGCGGGCACCCCATGTGGCCCGCCACACTGTGCATGCTTGGATCGGGGGGATCCATGCGCAACCCCGTGACCGAATCGGAGGGCTCCGGGTAAAGGGGGGCCTGCTATGGCTCCCCGAAGTCTGAATCTGACAGCCGTTTCATCTCGATGAGGCGATACAGCTGTCCGATTCGTGCATCATACTCATTCGGAAAACGGCTCCATTGCGCGGCACGATTCGGCTGCGAACGTGTCGGACGGACGGGTTCGTAAACGATTCGCACGGCGAGTACAGGATACTCGCATCGTACTTGCTCGTTAGGAAAGGGGGACGATTCGGGTAGAACGATAGGCTCCGAATCGGATTTGGTTTTTACAAATCCCGTTTGTAGGCCTTCCTTACGAGATCGGAATCGGGCCCTAAAACTATTATTAAAATAATAATTAAAATGTATGTTACAATTTACTAATTTTTTTTAAACTTAAAAAAATATATATATGCACACACATATATATATATACACCACACACACACTCAATAAATTACAAAATGTAACAAATAAATTTCACAAAAATATATTACATATTACAAACATTAAAACATAAAAATAATATAATGTTAAATACACAGAAACATCATAATAATATACATTTAAACAATATAAACAAAATTGTAGGAATAATACATATACTATTCCTATTCCAATCACTACAACAGTATGGAAATTGTTGGACTCAGGAGGGGTAAAACTTACTATCCCACTCCAGTCTGTGCAACAGTAGGGAAAGTGTTGGGCTCAGGAGAGGTTCAAATTACTATTTCCACTCCAGTCACTGCAACAGTAGGGAAAGTATTAGATTGCGGAAGTGTAAAATCTACTTTTCCCACTCCAGCCAGTGCAACGGTAGGGAAAGCATTGGACTCAGGAGGGGTACATTTTACTTTTCCCACTCTAGTTTGTGCAACAGTAGGGAAAGTGTTGGATTTCGGAGGGTTAAAATGTAGTATTCCCACTCCAGTCGGTCCAACAGTAAGGAAAGCGTTAGACTAATGAGGGGTACAAATTACTATTTCCACTCCACTCGGTGCAACGGTAGGGAAAGTTTTGGATTGCATTTGGGTAAAATTCACTATTCCCACTCCAGTCGGTGCAACAGTAGGGAAATGGTTGGACTCAGGAGGCGTAACAATTTTCTATTCCCACTCCAGTCAGTGCAACAGTAGGGAAATGGTTGGACTCAGGAAGGGTAACAATTTACTATTCCCACTCCAGTCGGTGCAACAGTAGGGAAAGTGTTGGATTGCGGAGGCGTAAAATTTACTATTTCCACTCCAGCCAGTGCAACAGTAGGGAAAGTGTTGGATTGCGGAGGGGTAACATGTGCTATTCCTACTCCAGTCTGTGCAACAGACGGGAGAAGGTTGGACTCAATTGGGGTGAAATTTACTATTCCCACTCTAGTCTGTGCAGCAGTAGAGAAAGCGTTGAATAGCAGAGGGGTAAAATGTATTATTCCCACTCCAGTCTGTGCAACAGTAGAGAGAGAGTAGTTCACTTCAAACCAATAACATATTTCAACAACTACATTAAACAACAACAAATATAAATATTTACATTTAAAATGTATAAATATTATTTTTTTTGTCAGAATGTTTTTATTGAATTATGTAAATTTGAAAAACATGAAAAACAAAGCAAAGAGGATACAAAGGACCTCTTGTAGAAAACACATTCCTTCAATGCAGGTATAAACAAGGCGGAGACAAACCCCTCCTCCCATTGTCCCCCCCGGTGGGGAGTCCCACCGCTCTATTAGTAGCTATAGTACAAAACACATTTTCTAATGACCTCGGTGAGCAATCCCCCAGTCTCAATTCGCTAACAATACAGAAGGGATAATGTGTAGCTTATGTTAGGCTCAAAACAAGATTGAAGCAAACCAAATCTTAGCCCATGTCGAGCAATATACACCTTGCTTCGAAGGGGTAATGCAGAAGTCCATGAGTTCCTGACATCTACGGACGCAAGCCCCACTCATGGAGGCAAAAAGGAAAAAACAAAAAGGAATGAAAGAAAAACAAAAAATATACAAAACTAACGAAACAATGGTCTCACACATTATATGTAAACTCTAACTGTAGAAGTAAGGTGGTGATAGGGCTGCTGTTAAATCAGGAAGAGGTGGAGTGCCCTCAGCCGAGGGCTACAAGCAAACAATGGGAGCCCCTCGGAGAGATAACTAACCAGCGGGGACCAGGTATATTCAAAATCTTTCCTATTGTCGTCTGTGATATCAGAAAGCCGCTCCAATGCCATCGCCCTCCATAAGCGTGCATGCCACTGTGAGAGAGAGGGAGCAGTAGGTTTCTTCCAGGCCCCCGCTATAGCCATCTTTGCTGCTCCCAAACAAAGCCATAAAATGGACCTATCTGCGTGCGTCTGCCGCTGTAGCAGGGGATCTCGAATGCCCAGTAGCACCTGTTCTATGGAGTCCCCGATCGGATACCCCAATATGAGTTTAATTTGGGCAAGAATCTCCTTCCAGAAGATCTGGATTACGGGACAGTGCCACCAAATGTGTTTAAAGTTCCCCAGGGCCCCACATCCCCGCCAGCAGCGATCTGAGGTACCCGGGAAGATTGCGTGCAACCGGTGAGGGTGGAGATACCAGTCATAAAGCGTCTTATAGTGAGCTTCCCTGAGATGCATTGATCTATTAAATTTGGCAATATCCTTGTATAGGGTCTCCCATTGTTTATCCGAGGGCGGGACCTGGATCATCGTACCCCAGCATTCCCTGTGGTGTTGTGAGCGAGATTTAAGCGGCACGGCTGGATTCTTGTTTCAACACCCAAACCAGAGGGTGATACCCCCGGTGATTTAAGCGGCACGGCTGGATTCTTGTTTCAACACCCAAACCAGACGGTGATACCCCCGGTGCACGCTACAAACTACTAAACTTGGTTTAGCATTCCGCTGTGCGTGCTCATACGCTTTATTCTGTGAGCGAGAAGGTGCCAGAGTAAGAAGGAGATTGTATAGAAAAGAGATACACCCTCTCCCAGTAGTGCCTGTCTGAACAAATTTTTCCAGCGGGAGATACCCCCTTGTAGCTGCCGCCTTGAGCTCCAGTTGTTGGACCCAGTGGACCAGCTGAGAGTAATGAAATTGCTCCGAGCGTGGGAGATTAAAGCGTGTCATGCAATCCGCAAAGGAGCGAAGCTTGGTGCCCTGAAAATGATCTGGAATCATACGACACCCTCCGTCCCTCCAACCATCAAAGGGCCCTTCCTGTTGCGCCGGTGGAAAGTGCTTAGAGAAGTGTATAGGGGAATATGGGGACGGAAATGTGGTCAGGGGCAACTTCCTAGTAACCGTGTCCCATACGCTAAGGGTAGTGGAGGTAGGAACACTCAGATAGGCGTTAGGCGGTCTATCGTCCCTAGAACGCCAAGGCAAGTCCCATATAGTCCTCCCCGTTACCTGCCTGTCTATATGTAGCCACAGTTTGTCCAACGCTCGCAGGGACCATTCACTTAGGACCCTAAGTTGCGCAGCCCTGTAATACGTCAGAAAGTCCGGCAGTGCCAACTCCCCCTTTAATCTCAGCCTGGTCAGTAAGTGGAAGGAGATGCGAGCCCGCCGCCCCTGCCAATGAATTTGAGTAGGAGGGATTTCAGGGCAGGGAAGAGGGCTCTGTCCGGCTGAATAGGCAAACCCTGAAAGAGATAGAGAGGACGCGGCAGTACATTCATTTTTATAACATTGATCCTGCCAATCCCGGAAATGTAGGCGGCCCCCCACTTTTTGCACTCGTTCGTGAGCTGCCGCAGAAGTGGCGGGAAATTAGCCCGATACAGATCTCCAAGTTTGGGAGTAATCTGTATCCCCAGGTAAGTGATAGCCTTGTGTGCCCAACAGAAGGAAGAGGACTCCGCCAGGCTCTCTTGGTCTCCAGAGGGCAATGTGAGATTCAAGATAGAGGATTTGGAAAGGTTCACCCGAAATCCGGAAACCGCCTCGAACCGTTCCAATTCTTGGCATATGGTCGGAAGCGACAAACGTGGGTCAGTCACTGGCAATAAGATATCATCGGCGAATAAAGCAATTTTATGTTCATCTTGCCCAAAAGTAATGCCCTTTATGTTGGCGTTGGCGTGTATCCGCATCACAAATGGTTCAATACTGAGGGCAAAGAGTAAAGGGGACAGAGGGCAACCTTGCCTAGTCCCGCTCGCCAGATTGAACCATCCTGATGCCACTCCATTCACCAACACCCGAGAGCGAGGCGCTGCAAAATTCGCCCAAACCATCCCAATGAAGGCTTCACAGAACCCAAATCGGCGCAGAGAAAGCTCCAAGAAGGTCCAATCAACACAATCGAACGCCTTCTCCGCGTCGAGTGAGAGCAATGCCGCCGGGATCCTTTTCTTTTGAGCCTTGTCTATCAGGTGAAACACGCGACGTAAATTGTCATGGGTTTGGCGCCCCTTAATGAACCCGGTTTGGTCGGGGTGGACGAGGTCCGGAAGACACCTCTCCAATCTCGTGGCCAGGATTTTGGAGTAGAGCTTCGGGTCCAGGTTGAGTAAGGCAATGGGGCAATATGAGGCACATTTTATCGGATCCTTTCCCTGCTTTGGGAGAATGGAAATTAACGCCTCACCCATGGAAGTCGTGACGGCCCGCCGTGTCGCTATTTCGTTAAAAAGCGTGGTCAAGTGGGGTCCAAGTTCCGTAGCGAATGTGCGATAGAAAGAGGCAGAGAAGCAGTCGGGCCCAGGGGACTTATGATGTTTAAGGGAATCAATCGCGGCTTGTACCTCCTCCAAAGTGATAGCCCTCCCCAGCCCCTCATTGTCCGCTGCCGACAGTTGGGGGATCTCAAGCTCATCTAGATATCGACCTTGCTCGTGCGCATTAGGCGTGTCTGCCCGATACAGCGTCTGGTAAAAGTCGTGAAACGCTCTCGCTTTCCCCTCCTCCTGCACATACGTCGTACCATGATCATCTACAATTTGCTTAATATAGGTCTTCTCTTGCCGGGCCCTTAATTGCCTAGCGAGCATCGTCCCCACCTTGTCCCGTCCCACATATCCCCTGGCCTGAAGACGAAGCAGTGTTCTCTCTGCCCTATTGGTATATATTGCGCAGAGAAAGGACCGACGGGGACACCTTGTGGTCTTCCTCTGCCGCCCCCAGCTCCGCCTCCAGATCCAGGCGTTCCTTAGTTTGAAGTCTTTTAAGGGACGACGCGAGGGATATGCAATGACCCCTAATGTAAGCCTTAAACGCGTCCCAGTTGGTGGCTAAGGAAGTATCAGCCGGGTCATTCAGAAGAAAAAAATCATGAATTGCTTTGCGGATATCATCCCGGTTCAATCGATCCCGACCTAGACACACTGGTAAATACCATCGAGTAAGCTTAGCGCATGGAGCCGGCCAGTCAAGCTGACAAGTCAGGGGGGCGTGGTTGGACAGGGCAATAGGCAGCAACTGGGAGCTAGTGACCGCATATAAGAGCGTCTGACTAAGAAAGATGAAATCTATTCGTGAGTATGACCTATGTGCATGTGAAAAAAAGGAGAAATCCTTCGTCGAGGGATTCAGATGCCTCCACCCATCCACGAGCCCCATTTGTGACAAGGAATGTTTGAGCGCAGGAGTGAAGACTCAGCCCCCCCTGTTTGCGTGAGTGGAATCTAGTTGAGGGTCCCATATCAAGTTGAAATCCCCCAATATAAGCAAATTGCCCATAAATATTTTTTTAATGAAAAATAACATATATATTTTAGCATTTAATACATATTTAAATTTGTAACACATAATAATAGAATTAACATACCGCACTATATTTTCACAATTATAACAAGCAACAAAGATAATGTTATTTACAATTAAAAAACATAACACAATTAACACATAACATAATGAATAAAACATTTTTAAACAATAAATAACAATGTTAACATTTATTAGTACTTAAATAACTTCCTACACTATATCACCACGAAGAAAACAACACACACCAAAAATATATTTTGAAATTATAATAATGGCATAATTAATTATCAATGAAACAATTAATAGCAGTTAACTAATAATATTATAAAATGTTTTTAGCTAACTTCCCAACCTTTTTTCTTAGAAACCCAACAACGTGCACCTAATAGATATTTAAGAAATTATCTTAATTACATAATTTACGTAATTAATTATCAATTAAACAATTATTAACAATGAACTAATAATAAATTAATTATATTTAATGACCTTTCCACCCTTTACCCCTAAAAACACAACCCACACCTCATATATAACTTAATACATTTTTTAATTACACAATTTACAAAATTAATTAGCAATCATATAATTATTAATCATTAACAATAATTATTATAATTAATTTCCTTCACACGCTTTACCGCTAAAACAACCACAACACACACCAAAAATATTAATACAAATTTAAATTAATTACACAATTTACATAATTAATTATATATTGAATAATTAATATAATTAATAATGAATCATTAAATAATTATAATTATTAGACCTCCAAACTCCACAACAAATTAAACAAATTAATTACATAATTATTTATAAATTACATATTTATTATGAACTAAAAATGTATTATTAAGTATAATTAATTTTCTTTCCACACTGTACCCTATAAACCTCACAACCCGCTATGGCATAAAAATACAAAGAAACTATTACATAAAATTTTAAATCAACAAAAAATTTACAAACTATATGAAAACACATTAATAACAATTACACAAACAATTTATAACATACACAATTAAAATATATACTAAAATAGGCAAAAATAATTAAAAACTATATTATTAACAACAATATTTTTGTAAATGATATTAACAACATAAATATTTTTAACATCGATATAACTTACCTTAAAATCGATATTTTAGCCCGCAATATTTTTGCACATGATATTTGTGCTTCACGATGTTTCAAACTTGATATTTCTGCTCCTCAATATTTTTTTTTAGATATTTGCTCAGAATACTACCCTCGGCAGGGAGGGAACAGGATGCCAAGATATTTCTTGCCAAATTCCCTCTCTGGTTGCTGAACAATATTGCTTTTGTCCTGACAGACTGTCTCTTGTTTGTTGCGAGTTCAGTGCCTGCCTTGAATTTGACTTTTAAATGTGAAAGGATATTGGTAATATTCCTATGACACTCCCACACACACTCGCAGCCCTCTGAGACCAAGTTTAATGTGGCCAAAGACTCCAATTCCATGTGTCCTGGCACATGGCATTTCGATCATGATTGAAGTAAGGTAAACATGAACTACTGAAAAAGTGGGTAGGGTTGCCCCCAGAAACTTTTATTCAATTGGTTAGGGAGTAGCCAGGAGTCACTCCCACTTCAGGGTGTGCCAAGCATAAAGGTGGCACCCCCAGGCATCTTCATTAGAGCACTGCTGGAGTTGAGAATACCAGGTGGACTGAACCTGCTGCACCTGGCACCTGTGAGAAGGACTTGAGGAGGTTGGAGCCCAGTTCTTCTTGAAATCTAAGGACAGAAAGAGCTTCATGGGTTATAAGGCTAACCCCGTGGGGGGTTTCTAGTACAAAACAAGTATGAAGAGAGCATTTCTACGAACAATCTCAGCTGACCAGCAGCAACTAGACCTAGGGGCTGATTCCGATCTGGGTCGGAAAACTCTCCGACCGAGCCAGATCCGGAGAGATTTCCGACCGAGCCGGACTCCTGCAGTCCGACTGAGCGAGTACGATGCGGCCGCATGCTGCCGGACTCGATTCGGTCGGACTCCCATTGAAGTCAATGGGAGCCGGTCGTACGACGCGCACATGGGCTCCCAGTGACTCAATGGGTATGTCGCAAACAAGTGCGCCCCCTACAGTGTGTATGCGTCGGTGCAAGTTGCACAGTACATGCATGTTTAGGGGGGACCCTTGGGTCCCCCCCGTGTTTGACTCGTACGGCTACGGGTGCAGGGGGGTCCGGCACGGACCCCCCAAGTCCGGCTCCGGGAGCTTTTTCGAGCCAGACGCTCCGACTCGATCCGGCTGTCCGACGCGTCCATCGTACTGGCTCGGTCGTAAAACGTCTCCATTGCGCACCACGAATCGAGTGCGAACGAGTCGGACGGAGCGGGTCGGAAACGGAAACGAGTCGGTCGGCGATTTCGCATTCACTCGCATCGTACTTGCTCGCTCGGACGACTGTACGAATCGATCGGAAACAATGCCTCCGACTCGGATCCGGTAAAGCTGAATCCGATTCGGAGCCCTACCGACCGAGATCGGAATCGACCCCCTAGACTGGACTTTGCTGGTGCCCTCTGTCTGACACAATGAGAGTCTTTTATTGCTCCCCCTGAAGTCCTGTGGGCCTTGAAAGTGTATTCCTGTAGTTGTTTGGGCACAAAAACAAGTTTGGTAACTTTTTCAAAACTTTTTTGCTCCAGAGTTCCAGGGCTTCAAGGGGACATACCATGGACTGGCAGTTTCACAGCGTCACATTGATTTTCTGATTTGTCCTGCACTGAAAACAACAAAGTCACTTTCAGATTGTCAGACCCTACCTTGCACAAGTCTCAAACATCTCAAACATGGATGGACTGGAATGTGTGATATAGTTGCCAAAATCAAGTGAACCACAAATTGAATCACAATAGGATCAATATAATCCCCAATTCCATGAAATTACTTTTTTCAGAAAGATCCTAATCACTTTAGGGGGTGACTGCAATATGGCTTCCGATCAGATCATTAATAGAACAGGTATGATAGACACATCACCTAATAATGAGTGGGCTATATTGAGAAATGTACAGGAAGATCATAGGATCCTAAAAGCATCTCAACAACCCATTAGATAAAGAATATGCCTGCCTCTCATGCACACATGGAACACTATTAGAACACTATAACTTAAACATTAACCCCGATGCACATCCAACTCTGAGATTTTGGAAGGGTAATTTCTGGACCATGCACCTGTCAAACTGCGATTGGAATGGGAAATTAGTCACCCAGTGAGGAATCCATGAAGGATGAATGTATCTCCTTTTACACTTCCTGGGGTAAAACCTCTACTGATATCCCATATCATAAATTATAGTGAAGACAATAAAGGTTCACTTAACTCCCCACAAACCCTATGAGCAGCCGAAAGGCTGCAGGCAGGGGGCAAATTAAGAGGGATACAGCCATTGCAAACAAAGAAAAAAAGTCAAAATAAATTGATCTAGAAAGGGACATTCAAAATATAGGGGCTGATTATGATGTCAGTTGGTCGGTTGCGGTCCTTCCGACATCTGCTCCTGCAATCCTCCCGCTGCATTATGAGGTGGGGGGGCGGAGACATCGGGTGGAGAGACTATCCGCCGCTGTTCTGACGGGCTCCTTGAGCTAGTAGGAGCATCGGAAAAACACCATCATCATCTAATGACATCAGAGCCAGCCTCGGCTCCGCCGTCAGGATGATCATGTCATTTTCCAAAAGCCTTTCCATGCCGTCCTTTTCGACATGGAAAGGCTGTCGGAAAATAACTTTGGGGGCCCCTAGCATGGCCCCTTTTCCTCCTGGCCCTTTGCTATGGGGCCTGGTGGCTCCTATGGTGCCCCCCTAAACAGCCACATGGTGCAAGGATGTTTCCAAACATCCATTTTGCCATGACAGCTTGTGCTGCGGGCCTTTCCCGCAAGCTGCCATAATGAAATGGATGTTTCCAAATTGTGAAGTCGGAACTGCCGACCTATGGTCGGGTGGTTCCAGATGTGTCAGGCGGACACTAGTCCGCCTGGCATCGTAATCAGCCCCATAGTCGCAAATATGTGTGATGCACCCAACTAATGCCGATAGGAGGAAATTAGAAAGATCAACACTGAACCTCTATACTCTTCATACCTCCAAGGCTGAATACGTCCTTTGTCATCTTAAAACTTTCCACCAAGATCAAGGGGAAAAAGCTTGCAGACTATTGGCTGCCCAACTGATACTGAGAAAAACAGCAGTAACCATTCTGGCCATACATAAAAAGAATGGAACATTAGCATGCTTCTATTACAAAATAGCAGACCCTTTCACTATCTATTACAAAAACTTCTACAAATGTGAACCCATAGAGGAACTTGAGGCTGAAAAACATTTCTTTAGGAATCCTACAATTCCAATTCAACACCAAGAGACATGAGAGCCTTGCTACAAGGGGAGATAACAAAATAGCAGATATCGAAAGCCATATCAAATCTGCCATTTAATAAAACACCTGGTGAAGATGGATCCCCTTGAAATTCTTATAGAAAGTGTAAAGGCAATATAGTAAGCATATTGCACAAGGCCTATAAAGAGGGGGAAGATAAAGTATTCCGTTCTGCCATATACAACAAAGCACTGATTTCTGTACTCCCCCAATCAGGCAGGGATCCACATTATTTAATCAGCTATCATCCTATATATTTTCTTAATGTTGATATACAAATATTGGTTGAATACCTGACACACTACTCAGGAAAGTGATACCATTGCTCATCCATCAATCTCGGGTTGAGTTTATCAAGGAACCAAATGCTTCCCAAGCCCACCACTATGGTTCACTAAAGCCAACCAAAACAAATGACAGCCTTATCTCTGAAAGCAGAGAATGCATCCAATCAGATTGAATGGTACTTTATGTTTTGGGCACACAGATTGGAGCTATGGACTAATTCTATTTGGAAGGTAACAGCTATATAAATCCCCTATAGCACAAGTTAATTGCAGTTGGTTCTTGTTGGACCCCTTTTCTATTAACAGTGGCGCAGGTCAAGGCTGCCCGCTGTTGCCCTTTTTATTTTTAGTAGCCTAGGAATCCCTGGCAGCAGCCACAAATCAAACAAATGCCATACTGGGTATAGAAACACCAGCAGGAACCTCAGAAGTGGTGTCTTGCTCAGTCAACACCTTGCTCACTCTTACAGGGCTCAAAACCTCACTACCAATCCCTTATACAAATTATTGGCAACTTCTCTAGAAAGAGTGAAGCACTACCTATGTCCAGAATGCTACATTGGTTTTTATGTAGGGATCCAACTTTCAAAGGAAACTGGGTCAACTCAAAAATTTAGGAATTCTCATCAATGGTGTCATAAAACAGATGGTGGAAGACAATATAGATCTACTAATTGCCAAACCTTCTAACAATTATGCTAGGTGGTGACAACTACTTTTATCATCATATGGCAGGGTCCATAAGGTCCAGAATGATAAGATAGTTGTGGCCCCACAATTTATGTGCTAGGCATTAACCGTACCAACCAATACTTTAAGAGCTATAGATCAAGACACTGTATCCTTTTTGCTGGTAGACATAATGCCCAGATTCAAACCCTATAAACTAATCGCATATAGACAAACAGAGTTATCAGGCTTACCAAGCATAGAATATTATCGTGCAGCACGACATCCTTTGCACATTTGCTCCCAAAAGCTACAGACATCACATTTTGGATGACACTCAAAATTAATCTTAATGGAGGAATGGAAGGATTGCTTCTTAATGCTCTCCCAAGGATTGATAATGCTGGTTTACATGCCACAGTCAGGATATGGTTATCAAGCCAGAAAGTTCTGAAGATTAATGCGAAGATCCACAAACATGCACCTATATGCAGAATCTAGCTACAAGAACAGGAAGAATTTCTATACAAAAGAACACATGGAAAAGGGCAGGAATTCATTTTCTAAATAATAAACTCTCATCAATCCCTCTTTTTGAAGGTGACTTTCAACTCCTAATTTCCCTGAAATGGAAATACATTCAATGGAGCCGCTGTCTCAAGAGCAAACTACGTCCACCCCTAATGAAATGTTGGACACCCTTGTTTTGCAATACTTGCAAACATGCGGGCATGTAAAAGAGTAATATCCTGCCTCCACAACCTTCTAGTAAATGGTATGCCGATTTTGGCCAACGTTATCATGCCGACAGACATTTCATTGTCTGCACTGCAGCGCTTAATTGAACATTGGTCACAGTGGGGAGGGCAGCGGGCCTGTAAAAAGAAAAAAAATGCAATCATCACTGGACAAACACTAGCTTCCAGAGTGTGTCAGTGTTTGCCCTGCAGTGAAATGTCTGCAAATCCAAGTAAACCATCTATGCTATTATCCATTGGAGGAGCAGCTATGGGACAAATGGCAAACTTAGCAGGACCATTAGTATACTGAAGATCACTGGAATCAGATCCTCATATCCCATGGCATTAGCATCACAGAAGAATGGCTGAAATTTACTCACTTCAAGTTTGGTAACTGGGACTACAGAGATTGATGAAAGCCGAATTCATCAGTCTCAAAATGTTGGAGATGCCAAAGGACTGCCAATGACTTGTTGAACGTACTAACAGGTTGTTGGATATCAGTATGGAAAACTCAAAATGAATCTTTACACCGGCCACTTGTAAAATCCAGCAGACTAGCCGTATTGCATGCTACTACTGATGTATGAAACAAATCCCCAATACTCCAGAGCTGGCTAGTGACAGCACTAGCTGTGGCATATATATGCACATTGAGACACTGGTGGGCCCCATCACCAAAAAATGATGAATGGCTTTTAAGGCTGTTTAAGATAGTTTTGTATGAACAAATTATGCATAAATTGTAAGACAAGATGCCTGCATTTATGAGGAGGTGCTCATCCTGACAAAGTAGGAGGAGGTCTACTGAACTATTACGATGTCGGGTGTACACAGCGATGCGGCCTCGGGAACGATCGACCTCTGGTCGTCGGTCCTGACACCTCTATTACAATGCGACTGCAAATGGTGCGGTTGCATTCTCCAATTTCTCTATGGATGCTTGTGCTGAGGCCATAAACCGACCTTAGCACAAGTTCCCATAGAGAAATGGGAGTTTCTGTTAGTCCCTGCACCGTGTGGAAGGCATGGTGCCTTCCACACGGTGCAGGGATTAACAGGGGGCACGGCCGCGGGGAGAAGATGAATCTGCTAGGGGCCCCAAAGTCACTTTCTGACATGGAAAGCCTGTCAGAAATCGACATCGTTATCCCTATGGCGGAAATGCCGTCCAGAGGGATTATGGTGGGGTCTCCGACTAGCAGACTGGCTCCTTGAGCCTGTCAGAATCCAGCCGGAATGACCGTCTGGTTTCACTTTCGACCACCTGCATTGTAATACGGGGGTCAGAAGTGAAACCTACGGTCAGAGGCTTTCTGAGTCACATCGCAATGAGACCCTAATTGTTAAACACCAAACATAACATGTGTGGACACTGAAAGAAATGGACATGAGGAATATCTGAAGTTGTACAACTGCATGTAATAGCATGCTATTGTGAAAAAGTGTTACAAGAAATATCCTGAATACTATGAATAAATTGCAGTACAAAAAATAAACTTTTGTTAAAAGTTGAATATATATAAAAATATTAGTGAGGGCAGGATTTTTCTCTAAGCAGTTTATAAAAATGGTAATTTGTACATTAGGTTTATTTAAATTAATTCACAACTAATGCAAATAATTTGATGCGTTAATTTGCTGGAACTTTTTTATCTTTAACAATGAATAAATATGGAAAATTAATGTGATACTATACAATTACATCTTTTGGTTTTAACTTTGATCATTTTCCCCATACTTTCCCATTGGGAGATCTCTGCAACAGTATCCACAAAAGAGTTAGAGCAAAAGATTTAAAACATTGATATTCAGAAACAAAGGGCCTGATTCACAAACTGCATTTGTAGTAAAATAATGCTACAAACCTATGGGTGTAAATCTCCAACTCCACCTCTTTTATCTTTTCTATGGGGAGATTTACACACACATGTAAATTTATTACTTAGGCCATCATTACAAGCAGCCCACTCTTTTATGATCCTTATGCAACAACGGTATGCACTGGAATCGGTAATACAAATTTTGTGGTGTTACCACATGCCTCACAGTTTTCCCAAGGAACATTTCAGCAGGTAAAACCTGGTGAATTTTACTTGGGGCAAATGCCCTGTAAATACTGGCACATGCTGATGTTGGCGTGCAAAGTACCAAAATTCGCATTTTATTATCCATTTGAAAGGGTTCAATAAATACACAACAGAGGGTTAACCTATCTAGGAGTGAACTCTTAGGGCCTGATTACAATGGCAGGAGACCGTCTGACAATGAGTCGGCAGGTCCACCTGCCCAATTGTGATAGGACTGCCATGCAGGTGGTCGGAAAGTAACTTCTTCTACAGCGGCTTGTGCTGTGACCCAGGAAAAGGGCCACAACACAAGCTGCAGTAGTAAAAGGCACTTAGTACATATCCATGCACCGTTTGTCAGGCACTATGTGGTGCATGGCACACAGTGCATAGATGTGTGGGGGTGTACTACATATGCCCTCCAGGCCACTTAGCAGTGACCCAAAGGGGCCCTGCTTGGGGCCCCCAAAGTCCCTTTCCGGCTGCCTTTCCATAGCGGTAGGACTGCCATGAAAAGGCAGTCAGAGGGGGACATCGTAATCCCTTTGGCGGTGCCTGCCCAGGCACCACCCTCATGGTTGGGATGGGAGTCCAACTGCCACCCCACTGGGATCCTTGATCCTGTCGGAGGTGATGGTCTGTCCCCTAGACCTCTGCGGTCCACCTTCTGCATTGTAATGAGGCAGTTGAACCAATGGACTGGATGTCAGTGGGACTGCCACCGACATCCAAATGAGGCCCTTACTGTCAAAGAGGTCAGTTGACTGGTTTCAATATATCTGAAATGTTAGAGGATCTGCAGCCTGGTAAATTGGTGCTTCCCTGGTATCTCATGGATATCTCATGGATATATTAGTAGGATCCTGACCTACAGGTCCCACCAGTGGCATGCTTCATCATCAGATCCTCACCCACTACACTTGTGTGAGTGAGTTGGCTCAATGCAGTTTGTAAGCAGAGCTCTTTCTAAGGGATAGCTTGTGCAAATTGAAATCACTATTTACTAGCAAAGTCCTTTGACGAGAATAAAAACAGTGGGATGTTTAGTGGGTATAAAAACCCCTAACTTTGATGGGTCAATAGGACAACATGTTTCAACCTGTATCTAGTGCTAACAAGTGCCAGCAGGCTTTCTCCAGGACCGACTGTGTACGTAGAATCTCTAAGCAATATAGTTGGTAGGACCAACACTTAGCAGTAGTTTACACAAACATATCATGAAGCATGGAAACATACAGACCATATTGGACTTTTTCCTTTAATGGTCTATATCCTCTGTCTAATAAAGCTTCATGAGGTAGTGGGGGTGGGCAATCCCTGTAGTCACACTTTCATCAAGGGACTTCATCCTCCCTATCACCTACTTGGGAGCCTCCCTGACCATATTCAGGGAGGTGGAGGGTGGTCCCCATTTAGCTTCTCAATCCCTCTCAGTTATTTATCATTTGAAAGGACACAAATTGTAATAGACAAGAATTATCACATCTTTTAAATTATGATCCCTGTGATACTGGATTTGAAAAATTCCGATAATAATCACATTCCAGTCGGTCCACTCACTATGAGGGTCTTAGCAGTAAATGTGGGAGTAAAAAAGGGGAGTGGCTTTGAATGTGGAATATTTACTACAAAACAGGACATGGGTTTAGAGAAAGGTAAGGAGGAGTTTAGGGAAGAACATGCTAATACAAGCACCAACCCACAAAAGAGTAATACCATTCTTTCACACTCTACACTTCTAAAGTTAGTACAGCTCGAAAGCCACACATCAGTTGTAAATGAACTGCAACCCAGCCTTGGAGTAAGTCTAGCACCAGACATAGGGACTCAAAGGATTTGCAGCACAGTGCCTTAGAAAATAATGGTGGCTGGGACAAATTATGAAAATTGGCCCGGCGAAATTTAAGACTGCTTCATGGAGGGCTAGAGGTGGGGCAATTGAAGTGGTAAAACATATAAATAACTGGGTATTTTATTTGATTATAGAGTATCGTTCAGAAGCCATTTTAAAGGCAAAAACTTTGACTTTAATTTATGCCTTTAAATGTTTGCGCAAATCATTGGGGTGATAATCGCATGAACATCTCCCTAGAGTTATGGGTGCAAAGCTACAACCAACAATTGCTTATGGCTCGCATATTACCAGGGGTCAACAAACTAGAATCATGGATTTATTAGTTATTAAGGCCTATAAGTCAGTTTTTGGGATCCCAAGGTCGACTGGCCAAGCAGAAATAAGACTGGAGTTTGGTCTCCAAAGACAATCCATGGTGGCGCAAGGCTCATTTTTAAAATGTATGTATTACCTATTCCTGTCTAATCGTGACTCTTTAGCAAATTATTGCTGGCGTGAAATAACCCATTCTACCTATGCATACGCTTGGCGTTGCCATATTTCATCATGCCTTCAGAGTTTTGATTTGCATACAGGGCTTCCTGGAATGACAATGCCCAATTTAAAAAAAAAAAATTTAAAAGATCAAAAGTCAATCTCTTAGTGCGGATGAGGCAGTTTTTGTGGCAAAACCTCATGCCTGGTCTGTGATTAATTCCTATCATTCCTTGCGAATTCAGCCATATTTAAATGCCCTGGCATATACCCAACTAAAGAAGGCACTGTCTGGAAGCAACGTGAAACCTTGTTACATATTGTGTGTGTATGCCCTAACCTGCTTAAAATTCACTGTGTATTATTAAAACCTCAATTCCTTAAAACAGTGGTTAGATCGGCTCGCCATTTTGTTTATCAGGTGAATCTATTCCACTATTATGTCAGATGATACATTTTTTATCAGCTACTGAAAAATCGCTGGTATCTGCAGTGTGCAATTAAAGGGTAAGGTATATTTTAGGAAAAATATGGATGCTGTTGCCAGGTTATTGGCACTCTGAATGCGTGTGCAGTTGGATTTTATGATTCTGTCAAAGGCAATTTTTGTGATTAGCACCTAAAGAGTATATGAAAGCACCTGGTTTTTTTATTGCTTATTTGCACAAGGACTAATAATGTCTACAATTTTTGCACTTTGGCACTTTATAGTCATTGCACTATGTCATATGATGTCTATAGTTTTTTTGCACATCCCTGGGAATCCAACTATCACATGTTATTTGATTTATGAATTTTTAACAACTATGATAAAAGAAGTGCATCTGTGGTATCAATGTTTTAGTGCGACATGTAACCATAGAAATAACCATCCTTTTAGGTGTACACTGTTGTATATTAATTGGCGAATAATGGATTTGTTTTTTACTCATGATTTTATTGTTTTTAATTGCAATGATTTTTGATAATCGAGCAATAAAGAATTACTTACTACTGGATTACACATTGGAAATGTCATGGGACAAGTCTACAGAGAGCTAGGGGTGGGTTGAATGTTCCGTTCCGGCCAGGTAATTGGTGGAATTTTGGCCACTCTGGTATACTCTTTAACGCGGAGTTCTGGTCAAATTCAGCCAATCACCCCGTGGTGGATATTTTTCCCTGCAAGGCTCCAGAATATGCGAGCTGGGGAGTGCAAGTGAGATTTGGTGCCCCATAGTGCGATTTTCTAATGTGGCGGGCGCAGTAAGAGGGCTACTGTTCGAGACGAATTGCTACTGCTTGAGTAGATTTTCTATTTGAGTGGCAGCAAAATCAGCTTGAATGGCTGTGTGCTCAGTGCAAGGCATGGTGCAGTTCACACTGATTTTCAGCGATGCTCGAGCTACCGGCACTAAATTGTACTGTGAGTAGCGCAAGCTGCATGTTTTCCGCCGAAGGTAGAATTTTGCGGAATCCTGCTGAGTTTTTCTGTAAGTCCAAAGAATCCCGCAGAGTGAAACTTCGCAAGTTCTGCCCACCTGTACATAGAGCATCCAATGTAGATAATACAAAAAAGAACAATGTATCCCACATATCAAAGTTCAAAAGTCCCAAAATAAAGAATTACTTACTACTGGATTACACATTGGAAATGTCATGGGACAAGTCTACAGAGAGCTAGGGGTGGGTGGAATGTTCCGTTCCGGCCAGGTAATTGGTGGAATTTTGGCCACTCTGGTATACTCTTTAACACAGAGTTCTGGTCAAATTCAGCCAATCACCACGTGGTGGATATTTTTCCCTGCAAGGCTCCAGAATATGCGAGCTGGGGTGCGCGAATGAGATTTGGTGCCCCATAGTGCGATTTTCTAATGTGGGCGGGCGCAGTAAGAGGGCTGCTGTTCGAGTCGAATTGCTACTGCTTGAGTAGATTTTCTATTTGAGTGGCAGCAAAATCAGCTTGAATGGCTGTGTGCTCTGTGCAACGCGTGGTGCAGTTCACACTGATTTTCAGCGATGCTCGAGCTACCGGCACTAAATTGTACTGTGAGTAGCGCAAGCTGCATGTTTTCCGCCGAAGGTAGAATTTTGCGGAATCCTGCTGAGTTTTTCTGTAAGTCCAAAGAATCCCGCAGAGTGAAACTTCGCAAGTTCTGCCCACCTGTACATAGAGCATCCAATGTAGATAATACAAAAAAGAACAATGTATCCCACATATCAAAGTTCAAAAGTCCCAAAGTAAAGGTCATTTCCGAAGTAAAGGTCCAACACAAAGGTAAAGCCCATCTACCAACCCAGAAGGTGTTTCGATTGAGCTGCACTGGGTTGAGGGACAAAGTTGCTGGCCATCCTACAGGTCAGACACCAAGATCACATGGAGCTTATTCTTAGGTACAGGCACTTGGGTCTTCGGGTGCAAACAGATACTACCTGTGATTCAAGACACTCTATGGTAGGTTTAGGTACACATGGGAAGTATATTCATGAGGGTACATTATAGCTGGTGGGGATGGTTGCTGTTAGAATGAGTAGATATGGGTGCTGTCCAAGAACACAGGAGGCATCAGAGCTCTCGGTGCTGATCAGCCTGCATATCTTGATATGCCTTCACCTCTGAAGCACCTCTTGAAGGTTCCAAGAGATGGCCAATAATGTGCTGGTCACACTTACCTTGCCGCAGTGAATGACCTAATTCTTGTCGAAGTTACCAGATAAATCTGTGTCTAGAGGTGCAGAATAATAAGTAGAGAAGAACAATGGTCTTGGGTGGGATACCACCCTACCCAAATATAACCAGCCTGACATTCCCGCATTCAGAATTCCCAGGTGCTTCAACACTAGACCCAAGTTTACTCGGCACAAAATCCATCCATAGATATCAGATGAGCCCCGGCTGCAGGTGTAGTCCAGTCTTGGCCTCAGCTCCAGTCCAGACCCTTCCATGGGATAGAAGAGAATTAACACTTGCCAACCAGGTCACAACCTCTTCTGCTACTCGGAGTAGGTGGTAAAGGGAAGTAGGTTTGTCCCCAGAATGGAGGCACCACAAGCAGACTTGAACCTGGCAAATTCTGGTCTGCATGTTATTCCCCATTCCAGGAACAAGTACTTGTGATAGCTTGATTATATGTGTGGATACCAGTCGGAAACGTTATTTCCAGCCACATGATATCCACTCACATAAATCTTGCAACCTTGTAATTGGGGCATTAGCGGAGGCAGAGAAATCCACCACATATGGATACACAGATAGATGAAGACTACAAATTAATTTATCACCACTTTTACAGTGTGATTTCGATTAATGTAAATATTACGATTTGTTGATGTTCTACTACATGTGTTATGTGTTATTTTCTACATGCTACCTGTGTTGTGTGATGAAGTGAGTGGAAATTCCAAGGGTGGAAGAATGATCTATGTAGCTGTAAAACCCGGTGTTTGGATGAATATGTGAGTGATGCATTTGCAAATATCTATTACTTTTAGACCTGCAAGTTTGGATGCAATATCATGGTAGCGTAACATTTGTGTCTCTCACAGGTATATGTGGATAGTGTCATAGTACACTATTCATCAATGACTCAATACTGTTCTAACACTATGATGCAGAAACCAAGGTTACAGCTCTTATGAAATGTGAGGCCACTAGTCAGTCATAGACCAGCAGGCCCTGACCTGTTGGGTGTGTCCCACCATTTGTTCCTCGATGAGGCATAGTTTAGAAATAGTTCGTAAACCATGTTGCATGCCACTGCTGTACCACTCTTTTACCCATGATTATGACATCTGTCGTACAACTTGAAGATACCAAAAGTGTTTGCCCTGTTACTTCTCTGTTGAGGCTGTGTGGTTGGATGATCGGATGATGGGAGAAGATAAGGAGATCAGGAGAAAGACTATACCCCACATTGCGGCACCAAATACATGTTATATTTGTTATGATGTGGTTACCTTAAAAATGTAACAGGGATTATATACTTGCATACATTCAATGATAAACTTATGGGTGTATTTTATTATGATGTGAAATTATGGTGGCTATGTTGGTGATGCCATTCACTATATATATATATACAGTGCCAGTGTAACTTATTTAAACCAACCAGTAGCCATGTCACCGACATACCCAGAAATCAACTTACGTGCAAGAGCAGACTGACAGAAAATGTAGCTGTTATCTGTGCAACCAAGTAATGCAGCGTGCATTTCAGTGAAGCAGCCCCAGGCATCAACAAGCAGCTTGCTTGTTGATGGAGTGATAGTGCTGTTTATAGCAGAAATGGTGTTCTCTGTGGTGGGGTGGCTGCAGTGCCACATTGGTGCACCTAATACCCAAAGAAAGTGGGCAATTGAATAAAATGTCCTTGTCACCCATTGTCTTTCTGCAAGTGACTGAAATGTCGAAAAACTTGTGTATATAGCTGGTCATGCACCTGAGTATCTGGTGCATGCATCGTGATTTGCTTGCCTTGAGATGCTTAGTGTGTCTCCAGTGACCCTTTTCAAATATCCAGTGGTCAAACATGTGAGTGCAGTCAGTATTATATTTGCAAGGATTGCCTTGGTGTGGGCTATAGTTGAAGTAAGTTCCTGCTCCCAGTCTGCAACCACGCAAGAAACAAAGCAATTATGCTTCGATGGACATCCAAAGAAAATGAATTCCCTGTCTGTAAATACTCTCTCTCCTCTTCAAATAAGTGTTCCTCAAAATGAGGGGCATGGTGACAAAGACATTCACCAACATGGTTGTGGCTTGCCTTGTTTTGCGGGCAGTATGTGTGTGACTTGTTGAAGTTGTTATGAGTTTCACCTGTTTATGGGAGTGTTAGTCATGAGAGTTCACTCCCCCACCTTTGCATTAGAAGGTATTATTGCTCTATATGTTATCTGCTAATTCTAGCTATATTTATCTGCTCTGTTTAAATTTTTTAAAGAAATATAAAATAATAAATTATAAGTATATGAGCTATCATTTTTGACTTTTGAAAATAGGTTTCCATTTTTTCCCTATTTTCTCCATGCACTAGCCATACTTTACTTTCTTAAAAGTGCTTTGTTGAATAGCCTCATTTATGTGGTAACACTTTTTAGCACATTTGATATGGACAACGCATTGTACTTAAACCAGCCAAAACAAAATGGACAACCCTGTACTTTTACACCTTTTCAAAGATACACCAAAAACAATATCCCTCTTTCGCCACCTGGATGACTATTTGAATCTGGCACAAGATGAGTTCTAGAACCTTTATCCAACAAGTGTGACCATTTCTAAAGACTCATAGTGGAGACAATGCCATATATCCTAAGAGCATAAAGGATGTATTGAGCCAGATAAAAAGTGCTCAGTTTGACCCATATAAAGTATTGTGAAAAACTCTTCAAATGAAGGATTTGTAAACCTTACTCTACAACATTACTCTACAAACAACTGAAGAAGTACTTATAACAGTGAATGGGCAAACAATAAACACACACACTTCATAATAGATTGTGCAGATATTGCACTAACATTACTAAACACTACTTTAACTATGAGGAGGACTGTTACCTGATAATTGAGAGCACATGAATGGCAAGTTAATTCAAATGAGCCTGGCTAATCTTTATCTACATCACTTCAAAATGACTAATATCTACATCAAACGCAATCCACTTAGATAGAATGTATGATTCTGGAAGTATATAAGGACATAAATATATAAGGATGGCATACACCTTAATGGGGGAGGGAACAAACGACAGGCAATTGAATTTAACATCAGGAAAAATAGCAAGGTTCCATTTCTTCACTTTACAAACACCAGCAGCAGAGAATGTCTAGCATGATTTATCAATCAAGGCAAAAGAAGGTTTGCCTTGCCTTTGTCATTTCCAACCAATAAATAAAAAACTATCTATTTGATTATACAAGTAAAAATGCAAAAGCCCTCTGAGAGAGTTATCTTATCATCCAATTTCTACTCCTCTGCACACTTAGGAATTGGTCATAATTAGAATCTTTCAATACCCAAGCACAAGTTTGGAAAGAAAATTGAAAGCCAGGCATACATTAACCAAATAATTCAAAAAGCGAAAGCAAATTCAAATAGGATCAACAGTGTCAATTCTGGAAGTTTATATGTTTTTTAAAAAAGGCATCTTGTGCTATTGATAAATGTAGCGTTAAAATAGCCACACAAATCAGTCCTATTCATGTTTTTTCTTGTTGAGTTTTTTTGGCTAACCAGATAGCCTTTCGGTAGGTGCATCTCAATGATAAAAATTGGTTCAAGGTAGGATGGCTGAGCTGTGGGTCAGTTTTTTGCCGCTGTCTAATTTCCTTATTTAGCTCTCTCTTTTTTTCCCTGAGGGCTGTGGAGAACCAGAGTGCCCCTTTAGTGGGTGGATTAAGGGGTTGCGGGCGATTGAGTTGCCAGTTGGAAACTAGTACCGCAGTGAGAGAATCCCAGTAAGCCTACGGCACCTGTTTAGTGTCGGATGTGTGGGACGTGAATGTTATTATGAAATTCATTATCTTGGTGGTAGTCCTTCCATTCCAAGGTAGACGTTTTATGTTGTAGGCGTGAGGTTGAACCGACAAATCATTGGTGAGAGGAGCTCTTGCGATCTGGACAGGGAGCTCTACATATTGGAGAAGATGGTCACTCTCGGCTCTGGGGATTATGCAGTAACGCGTGATCTCATCAAACATCTCTTCATCGACAAATGTATAATCAAATGTTGAATGGGTTTTATTTGAGATTCTGGTATAGGCGGCGAGCTGGTCTTGTGGAAGGCGGCCGTTAAGTGAACGCAGACCAATGTCTTCCAGAGCAGTTTTGCATGCCAAACCATGGCAATCTGTTTTTGTGGATGTGCGATTACTGGTAATAGTGAATTCATAGTTGTCGCATGCTGATGTTGGTTGGCTGGATGGCTATGAGATTGTAGGAGACACATGCTGAAATCGCCTGACCGAATGGTTTTGTGATGAGGTAAAAAAAATTGTAGAGATTTTAAAAGTGTTATCAGTGAGGCAATGCAGCCAGATTTTTCTTCTGGCCAGGATGAATGTAAATGTTGCAGAATAATAAATTTGAGTCACAGTTTTCGTGATTTGATCTTGAATCACTGCATGGTGATAGTTTAACACATTAAACCCATGTTAGGCCGAGATCTACGTGTTCTTGTTGCCACCAAAGGTGGGTTGCTATGTAAGTTGAAAGACCTCCTGCAGCTATGCCCTGTTTTGATTTTTTTACAGCTTCCAGTTGATTCTCCTTGAACCCTATGATTGGTATCGAATTCTCAGCCCAGGTTTCTTGCAGTAGGAGGATGTCAAGGTTTTGGAGGGAAGCGATGAAATCTTTCTCCCCCGTCTTTCTTCTAAGGCCATTCACATTCCAGAAGCACATTTTTAGCAGGGGGTTGAGAGATGATACTGCAGAGTTTGAATTTAATCATGAGACATCCATTAGTAGGATGAAGGCCTGCGGATTTTGCTCGGAGACTTGTCTCAAATAGCTCGGGCTCCGGGAGCTGCTGTGTGAGTGATGCGGAGATTTTCTTGGTTGCTGGAATAATTTCCTGCTACTCCTATTGCGTCCCTGAGGGTCCCCCTTAAGAACGTGCCAGTTTTTGTTGGGTTGTTCAGTTTTATCTTTAGGGGGCTAGGGTATCTCTCCAAGACCATTTGTTTTAGCTCAATGCCCCAGTTTAAGAATTGGCCCATGTGGTGCCATACCTCCGTGGCTGGTTTTAAATTGGACCAAGTGACCACCGTTGCTTCTGCCCCGGCCTGCTCATGGTTGGGTTTAAACTCGACACCTTCAATGTCAAGTGTGCTTAAGTGGTTCAGGGTTTCTATTGTATTATTAGTTTCAAGATGGTGCATCTATTCAGTATGTCGTGTCTTCCTCTGGACCTGTTGCCAGGGATCATTACTAATTACAAAGAGGCTTCTTCCTCCTTATCTTTTGGGAGATGAGTTGTCCCTTGGCTGCTCTTGGCCCTTGCCAAAGTTTCTGCATCAGAGTAATACTGAGGCTGGGTTTGCCCGATGATGTTGATTTCTGGAGGGGGGGCGCCCGTTGGCTGATCTGGCCCTCTTCCCCTATTTGTTCCTCTGCTCTTTGCTAGGGACAATCATGGTCGCTCAGTCTTGTAACTAGTGCTGTGGCTGTTGACGCCCCTTTTATTGCTTTGGAAATATTTGCTCATTCTCTCTTGTAATTAGTACTGACTATGGTGGATAGGTCGGAACAGACGTGGTAATTTCTTTCATTTTGCAATTCTTCGAGAGGTAGTAATGTGTGGCCTTACTCCAAAGTCCAGCTTCGCAAGGTGGTTGATTATTTGGTGAAGCTGTTGTATATGGATGCTCTGCCTGTAGAGGTGGTTGCTGCAAAGGAAATGCCATTCGGAATGCCTTTTTGGGCCTGCCGGTGTTTTTGTCTTTGTTTAGGCCTGATTTGTTGGTTGATGCAATGTTTTTGGGAAATATTGGAGAAACAGCTGGCTACAGCTGTTTGGGTCTGTCTGCTTTGTTAGCATTTGGGTCTTGGGCCGTTTGAAGGTATAGTTGCGTTGGCTGTCTTTTTGACCTGTTATTTCTTGCTTTTCTGAGGCGTTTGCATTCTCTTTTGTTTAGGGACAGTCATTTCTGCATGGCAGAATCCTCAGGGGAGGCAGAGGGGCTACCACTTTCCAAATCATTGGTTGTAATTACCGGTTGTGCGTTTTCCTTCACCTGATTGAGAATGCCCTCGTTACCCTGGACGGCTGGGAAAGCCGCTCTTGAATGCTAGAGTCTTTTGAGGGGGAGATGTGACTGGACTATCCAGTGTTTCAAGTGGCTTTTTTGAGGATTTAACTTCCATTAAGATTTCTAACAGGATGTTTGGCATTGACGTTAAGTGGTCCAAGGTGGAAGAACACTGGCAGGAATCGTAGACTCTGGTGGGGTTCATTTGCGCTCGCTTAATTAGGCTATTTAGATCCTGCAGGTTACATTTAATCCCTGCAACATGAGTTTCAAGTTTTTCTGAGTGGTATATGAGCGCCGAAGAGATCACCTCTATTGTGTTTATGAAAGGGGTCCATAAGGGTGCCGAAGACAATGGTGAAAGACCAACTGATCTGCCTTGTTTTGTTGGTTAGAGGACTTTGCTTGATTGATTTTCCTCATTTTTAGGTGTGTCCTCAGAAATATTGATGTTGGTACTAGGGCCGTTTTCGAATTGCGTCTTTATTGGGGAAAGCATAACATTGTAGTAATGCTTTGGTCCAGGATTTACTATTATGTTTCAGTGAGCCTTGTCTTCATCATCTTTCTCCTCAAATGGGCTGAGTAGGATGTTGTGCCACTCTGCTGAGGTTTCCAATGATCTTTCCAGTGATGCGCTCTCATGGGCTCTGTGTGGGGAGTTAAAGAGGTTGTTGGGAGGGGAGTGATGAGCTGGCAGTCTATCCCCCGAGATGGTTGGTGAAGGTGGGCTGTTGAGAGGGTCCCTGGTGTGCTGATCGATTTCTGTAGAATGAACTTGCGCGATAACTCTTATCTGCTTGTTTGGTGTTTTTGTGGTATTACCTATTGGGGTTTGTGGCAAAGTTGATTGGCAGGATCTGGATACAGCCGTGCCTCGGCTCCTGGGGATGTTAAAAAGTCTGTGATTTTTAGGACCCTAGGTGTATTTTTGGCTATGGACTGATCCGGAAGTGGTGATTTGGATGTCTCAGGTGTTTTGGTCATTTCAACTATTGGAGGGCGGTTCCCAAGGGCTTCTTGTGCTGGCTGCTTAGATTTGGATTTTGGGGCGTGCTTCTTTGCTGCTCTGAGCGTCTCTCGGACCATGCCTGATCTCATGATGGTGAGGCATTGCTCAGTTGTGGTCTGGATTACAGCACCCTAGTTCGCATCGGGAGTGTCTGCACTCCGACTCAAAGTTTTCTGGGGGGCGTGGGGCAGTAGGGCAGTTGCCAATGATGTTTGACCCCCCCAACATACCCCTCCTATCAGCCAATATGGCTGGGCCTGGTGCCCGGGGATGCAGGGAGCACGTCCGCTTTGCCTGGTAGAGTGGGGTGTAGGGCGTTCGTTATTTGCTGAGCGTTGCCGGCGGAGACTTTTAGGCAGATATCGATCTGGAGCAATGCGCTGGCCGGGAAGGAGGCTCTGGAGGATGGGAGGCGCTGGGGGGATAGGGAGGTGCACCCGGTCCTATCCTGGCCTCGTCTGTCAGTACGCCTGGGTTCACACTTGGCAGATGGTAGCCGTAGTGACGGTGCCACCCGGCCCGCACTATACTTTGTTGCACACACACACACGCACCCGGAGGGCGGGCTCGCCCGAAGGGTTAAATAAACGAGCGCAAGACCGCTCGAGGTCTTTGGCTCCCACCATATGCATTGCCTCTGTGTGAGTGTGTATAGTTGGCTGCGTATCACTTCAGAGGCCTAGCCTCAGCGCAGAGAGTGACCCGATAGGCCCGGTCACCACATTGGCGACGAGGCGGGTCCCACCCGTGCCTCCGCCGCACCTCACCTGCTCCGGCTGTGGTCCGTGCCGTCGAAGAGTGTGGCGTGCAGTCTCCACCGTCTGCGGGCCTCCCTGCTGCGCCTGTGAGGAGGAAGCACGATCGTGTGCTGTCCGGCGGGTGCCCACTCACCTCTGCTGCACGGCCGTGAGAGGCGCGCTGTCCGGCGGGTGCCCACCCCGCACAGAAGATCGTCGTGGACACAGCGCCACCTCGCGGGTGCCCACCTCGCCTGGAGAGGCCGGCGCTCGCTCCTGTGGCCTAGCGGAGATTAACTGCGGCCCAGTGGGACTGCGGGCGGCGCCGTGTGAGTCAGGTGAGGTCTGCCCTGCTCAGCACGCGCGCCCGCGCGCCCCAGGGGTGAGAACCGTGCTCCCGCCGTCGCGTGGTAGAGCCGGTTGCCCAAGAACAGGGCCTGGTCACGCCCATGAGGAAAGTGAAAGCGCGGGCGATTGAGACGCCCTGGGGGCACTAAGAACTGTCGCAGGAGCACACAAGCATTGGCAAGTGCAATTACCTCAATTGTGAGCACTCCTGCATGTGGCAGCACACCCCTCGCCTCAGAGAGTCAATAAGCATTGGCAAGTGCAAATAAGCACCCCCTGCTCGTGCCTGGTGCTGGGAACTGGACAAAGACAGTACAATGGGCACAGTGGCCCTGCGCTCCACAGCTCACTCCCTCGCCTCCTGTGCCATGCACGGGCTCAAGCAGCGGCCCATGGCCCACCCCTACGCACCATCTGCGACACGACAGTCCCATTGCAGCCACCTGTCGCCATGGGGGAAAGATAGTGCAGGCATCTCGCCAGGAGAAGAGCCAGCCAGGCAGCTGCACAGCACGCGCACTCACGTACAGGCATGAGCTTGCCCAACGCGGATGGAGCCGGTGCCCTGGCAGCGCAGCCGCCAGCTCCCCAGCCAGCGCCCCTGCCTGCGCCGCCGCGTCCAGGTCATACCACGGCGGCCCCCTTGCCCCCATTCAGCGAACTCTCCGATCCTGCAAAGGCAGCGGCGCGATGGAAGTCGTGGATCGGCCGCCTGGACCACTATTTCATGGGTATGAGAGAGACCGATGGGAGAGTGAAGAGATCACTCCTCATGTGCTATGGTGGAGGTAAACTGTACGATTTGTTCGAGACGCTGCCTTCAACAGGGGCGGACAACGATTATGATGGAGCGGTGGCTGCCCTGAACAGGCATTTTGATCCACAAATAAACCCTGACTTCGAACGTTTCAAGTTACGCCAGGCAAGACAAGGGGAATCTGAGTCCATAGATGTCTTTTACGCCCATCTAAGAAAGTTGGCGAGCTCCTGTACACTGCCGGACCAGAGGGAGGAGATCAGGGCGCAGGTCATACAAGGGTGCCGATCGGTGATGCTGCGCCGCCTGATTCTCCGACAGCCAGGCATCAACCTAGATGAGATTCTCGTGCTCGCCAGATCTCACGAGCTGTCCAAAGCCCGTGCAGACGAGATGGAGGCGGCACTCAACCGGCCGACGTCGCAACCCGTGGCCTCCCGACCCCCAGTAATAAAGGAGGAGAGAGTAGACACAATTCAGAGACGGCCTGCAGCACCCCGAGGATCCGGAAGGCCACCCCAGAAGAGAGCGTGTGGTAACTGTGGACTGGATCACCCGCCAGCGGGGAGATGTTTCGCAAAGGGGAAGACGTGCTCGCAATGCGGAAAGCTCAATCATTTTGCGAAGGTCTGCCGGGGAGGTAGAGCGAAAGCGAACACCACCAGCCAGCGTGGACTGTCAACGGCGGTGCGACAACTAACGCTTGAAGACCCACTGGATCAAGTGGACACCACTCCGCCAGGGTATGGCTTGGGCACGGAGGATGATGATGTCTTCGTAGTATCATTTGTTAGTCGAGAAGGCCCGAAGTGTCGGCCTCCGCCCATGTGCACCATCACGGTGGCAGGCTCATCGGTGAGAGCACTCATAGATACTGGGGCGTCAGTGAATGTGATGGACAGTGACCAGTATGAACAGTTATCGCCGCGACCCCTGCTCATGCCTTCCAAGGAAAGAATATACACCTATGGTGGGACGGAGCCGCTTCCCCTATGAGGAGTCATGGAGGTTGAAGTCGCCAGCGAAGGGCACCGTTTATGCACGCGATTCCACGTCACTGAAGGGAAGCGTGGGACGCTCCTCAGCTGTCACACGGCAGAAGACCTGGAGTTGGTCTTTTTCGCTAACCAGGTGCATGATCTGCACGCCCGGGAGATTCTCAGAGATTTCCCCATGCTATTTGAAGGCCTGGGGTGCCTCAAAGGGAAGGTGTTCAAGCTACACATAGATCCAACGGTCAAACCCACAGCTTTGAGGCACAGGAGGGTGCCGTTCCACCTGCGCTCTCAAGTGGAAGAGGAGCTGAGGAAGCTGGAGCAACTGGGCATGATCGAGAAAGTGTCAGGCCCCACCCCATGGGTGTCACCTTTGGTCGTTGCCCCTAAGCCGAAACAGCCGGGAGCCATTCGACTTTGTGTCGACATGCGCCTTCCGAACAAGGCGGTGAAGCGGGAAAGACATCTCACGCCCACCATGGATGACATCGTGGCCGACCTCAACGGGGCCAAGTGGTTTACAAAGCTCGACCTCAATGCTGGTTACCACCAGTTGGAGCTCCATCCCGACAGCAGGAACATCACCACCTTCTCCACCCATGTAGGGCTACGTAGATACAAGAGACTGAGCTTCGGGGTGTCCTCCGCAGCGGAGGTGTTTCAGAATGCAATAAGGGAGACGCTCACAGGGTTGCAAGGTGTCATTAACTTGAGTGATGACATCCTCGTGTTCTCGAAGACACTTGAAGAGCACCATGTATACCTCAGAGACACCCTTCGGTGGCTAGCAGAAAGTGGACTTACCCTACACCGAGCGAAGTGCTCGTTCTACCAGGAGTCCGTGGACTTCTTCGGTTACGTCTTTTCCAGGGATGGTCTGCGCGTCGATCCGAAGAAAGCAGCGGTGATACGCGCTGCTCCGAGGCCCACGGCGCCAACGGAGGTCCGCAGTTTCCTCAGCATGGCCACCTACTGTGGCCGGTTCATTCCCAACCTGGCGTCGCTCTCCGAGCCTCTTCGAAATCTCACCAAGTCTGGTCAACCATGGGCCTGGACCGCGAGGGAAGACATGGCGTTCCATGCTGTGAAGGAGGCCCTCATCGACGACAAGATGATGGCGTATTTTTGTCCAAATTGACGCACAGAAGTGGTGGTGGATGCTAGCCCCGTGGGGCTAGGTGCGGTCCTCATGCAAGAGACGGAAGCGAAAGAGTGGGTCCCGACTGCGTATGCCAGCAGGGCGTTGACCGGAACAGAGATGCGATATGCGCAGATCGAGCGCGAGGCCCTGGCCATCAAATGGGCGTGCCAGCACCTTCATCTCTACTTGTATGGACAGGAATTTCGTGTGGTCACGGATCACAAACCCCTCGTTCCACTCTTCGCCGGCACCTCCAGGTTGGCACCCCCAAGAATCGAGAGGTGGGCGTTTCAACTGCAGGCCTACCGCTTTGATGTGATCTTTCGGCCTGGGGTTAACAATCCGGCGGACTTCCTGTCGCGCCATCCTGGCAGGCCTGCTCCATCGGGGAACCTATCAGACGAGGACCCCACCAAAGAGTTTATTCGGATGGTCTCGCAAGAGGCGTGCCCAAACGCTCTTACGCTGGCGGACGTTGGGAGAGCCACAGAGTCCGATGAATGCCTGGCCAAAGTCAAGGCGACATTAGTGAATAGGAATTGGCGTCACTTCCTCGACGGGATCAGTGCCCTGACAGAGGAGGAAAAACTGTGCCGTCAACAGGAGTGGAGAGCCCAAAGCGAGCTTAGTGAAGGTCTTCATGGAGTTGTTCTGCGTGGCACCACCTTGGTGATCCCCAGGAGTCTCCAAGAGAGAGTGGTCTGTCTGGCGCATCAAGGACACCAAGGGATGGCCAAAACCAAAGCTCGGCTACGAAGCAAAGTCTGGTTCCCAGGCATGGATGCAATGGTCGAGGAAGTCGTTCGCGCCTGCCATTCCTGCAACATTATGGGAAGTGACCCGGCACCGCATCCGGTGATCACGGAAGCACCATGTCCGGCACCCTGGACCCAAATGAGCATCGACTTTGGGTCATTCCCTGATGGACGAAACACCCTGATCCTCATTGACTCCCACTACAAATTCCCTGTGGTGGAATTGGTGCCGTCAACGGCTTTTCCCCATGTTCAGGCCGCACTCGATCGCATCTTCGTGATGATGGGGTTTCCGGAGGAGATCAAGTCAGATAACGGTCCACCCTTCCAAGGGAGAGAATTCCAGGAGTATCTGTCTTCCCGCGCCATCCGTCATCGGAAAATCACTCCACAGTTGCCGCAGGCAAATGGAGAAGTTGAGCGGTACATGCGGACCCTGAACAGGGCTCTCAGTATTGGCGTCGAGCAGGAAAAGGATGTCGAACACTGCCTTCAGCAGTTTCTGAGTGCATACCGTCAGACGCCACAGTGCACAACCCAATGCGCCCCGGCGCACCTGCTGTTCAGGAGAGTTCCTCGGGATAGCATCCCTGCTGACCCGTCTTGGAGTCCACCAGAGCTGGATCAGGATGCCACACAGGCAAGAAGGAAAAGTGCCAATGACAAGGCAAGCCAAGCACGCCGTGCACAACCGATGGCCGTCCAAGTAGGAGACCGAGTCATCGTGAAGGACCAATACCCAGGGTGGAAGTATCGCACTCCATATGAGCCGGAGGTGTGGGAAGTCATCAACGTGCAGGGTACCATGGTGTCCGCCAGGCACCGGTCTCGAGTGGTCACCCGAAATGTGTCCTGGTTCAAGAAGGTGGGGGTCAGCCCACAACTGACGGGTGAAGAGATGGAGATTGAAGAAGGGGGAGAGGACGTGACACCAAGTCCGAGCACCCCACGAAACAGCCAGACTGTGGCGCCACCAAGTCCAGAAGGACGCTCACCGGCTGGTGATGAACAGACAAACCCGAGTGCAAACCCCTCGTCATCAGCAGGAGACACTGGGACAACAGGTGGAGAGAACATCTCCCGAAGCCAGAGGTATGGTCTTCGGCCGAATCCTGCTCCCAGCCAAAGACGAAGAGACTTTGCGTGCCATGTGCACCAGGACTGAATGTTCTTTATTAAAAGGTCCTATCATCTAAAAGTTTGGAGGGATGTAGTGACGGTGCCACCCGGCCCGCACTATACTTTGTTGCACACACACACGCACCCGAAGGGCGGGCTCGCCCGAAGGGTTAAATAAACGAGCGCAAGACCGCTCGAGGTCTTTGGCTCACACCATATGCATTGCCTCTGTGTGAGTGTGTATAGTTGGCTGCGTATCACGTCAGAGGCCTAGCCTCAGCGCAGAGAGTGACCTGATAGGCCCGGTCACCACAGTAGCTAATACCACTGCGCTTGTGCCCCTTCTCTTACCTCCAAGCCACTGCGGATTACCCTGCTTGTCCTGCAGACCCGATGTCTTCTTGCCCTCCTTAATGGGCCTGCAGAGCTCGGTGAGCCCCCCTGCTGACACAGGGGGGTTGATGAGGGGCAGATGGACGAGGAGCCGAGACGAATGGAGGCTAATGTAGAGGCGAGAGATGTTGGGCCCCTCTGGGCCGCACCGCACTGCCGATGGAGTTGTGATCTCCCCCGCACTTGCCACTTTACTCACTGTGGCGGGTCTCGGCCAGATGTCCGTGCAGGTGAATGAGCGACCACAGCTCTGTGGTCTGCAACTGGCTCTTCGCCTCTGCTGCTCTGTGCTCGGCTGCTCTGGTCTGTCTTGTCTCCTGTGTCATGCTTCTCGAATCAGAATTAAATTCATCATGGGGTAATCAACCTTATATTTGCCAATGAAATTGTTAATTCATTATAAATATACTAAACAATACAGGGGGTAGGTCACTAGAAAGTTATATGTTTTTATTCCCCAAACACCATAACATATTGAGGCGTGATTGATAGTGTGGAGAAGAAGTGGGTGCTTTGCTTTGTTCCTGAGCTCATATTGGCAGAGCTCTAGCGTCTGCAGATAGGGGCACAATAATTGACATTATCAAACGCTACCCTAATGTAAAAAAAGGACAGTAAGAGCCTTCCTTCTCTAAGGGTACTGTATTTCATGGAGAAACAAGAGAGAAGTTTCAATAGGGTCTAAATGCAGCATGGAAATAATTAACATTGTTAGCCTATAAAATGAAAAAAGTCTTATCGCCAAAACTTTGCCAAACAATCTACTGACTCTAGCAAGCAGAGAGTTTTATCTGTCATTTTCAGGGACAACGTATCACCTTTTTTAAACTTTGGAACTATTGTGACAAATTACCAGGAGGATAGGGAAAGTCAACTTTCACATTTTTAGTGAATACACAGGCCAATTGTGCACCCCAAAATGGGCAAAAATATCAATAGGTACTTGGTCAGGGCCTGGTCTTTTGTCCCTTCTTCAGAGTTCCGACGGCATTTAATATTTCTTCAGTTGCTATATAATGAAATGAGACACAAATACACCTTAGCACTAATTGGCCTTAACTAGACAAATGTGTGTTGTGTTGTCTTCTCACTGCTGAAGCAACATCTATGAAGCTGGAAGAGTCTTGGATCATTGGTGGATGAAGCTTTTAATACTTGAAGAAGTTCGGTACAAACCTGGTGATGATACTGCGGCCTTGAGGGAGTATGGGCTTATCTTAAAGAATTGCATGACTTTGCATTCAGTAAGTGTGGCACATTCTGATGTATTAAAACAACACTGAACCCCAAGGAGGCCATGATCTGCACCACAGTTTTTCCAGTGATTCAGCAGGATCAGTGCTATTTCCATCAGTGCTAATCCAAGAAAAGGCATTCTATGGTCAAAGTATCAATTTGATGTAGTAGCATTCCTATGGGATTTAAAAAGGGAAAAGCAACCATTTTAACCCTTTTTTAGCCTCTCGTATGGATCCATAGTGGAGGGGACACCTCACCACAACTTATTGTGGCATGCTTCATCATAGGTGTTTCACGCCTATGATGAAGCATGCCACAATAAGTTGTGAGTGAGGCGTCCTCTCCAATACCTTTTGGATGCCTCTGGACTACAGTGATTATTGCAAATCAGCGCTTAAGGTCTCTGTAATCTACTTAAAAAACTGCTCCACCCTCAATCGGAGTCATCGTTGGCCTCTGATGCCCCCTAAACCTAAAGAGGGTTCCATACTTCTGCTGCCCTTACAGTCCTCCTTCCACATTATGGGATCACTTGCTCCTACTCCCTAAATGTGGGGATACCCCTTGACCTTTTTTGCCCGTGCCCTTTACCTGCCCCCTCACCACTCCCCGGGGGATCTTTCTAACCGTTTTTGTAGCTTGAATGCCAGATTTATACCCTAGGGACTGTGTGGTAGGGGGGCTGGGTGATCTTGTGATCTGAGTCTTTTTCCCTTGCATTGCCCCCTTGTATACTTAACCTCCCTCTGCTTGCTATACTTGCGACCACCACCGTCATAATCTTTTTGGCTTGTTTGTATTGATTATTTCATGTTGTGCAATTGAGTCTTGCTTTGTCTTGATAAAGAATTTCTGTAAAAAAATATTTTAAAAAAAGGTCCCTGTAAGTTTACCTTTACCTTCAAGCACCTTTTGTGATATCAAATATTATATAAAGCCTAGTTACAGATCATCATAGGGAACCACCCCAGACAGTCCAGAAGAAGCAGCTTCATCAGTCTGGGTCAAGGTTGTGCTTTCGCGATTGATATTTGGTTCTCTAGAAAACCTCATCAAAAAAAGGGATGAAGACTAGTCTAGCCTTTGGGCAGGTGACAGACTGGAAAAATATAAATCCGATTAAAAGGTGTGTCATTTAGGACGTGGCTATTTTTGGCAAGATGTTTGTGCTAATGTAGACATTAGTTAGGACTAGAGGAGGAGGGATGCCATCAAAAAAGGCCATATAGTATGCTGTCCATTATCATCTTAATTACATGTGGCAAAAGGTGCTGAGCAATCACAGTTTTTCATCTGAGATATCACGTATATTTTTTCTAATTGGCAATGACAACAACCCCGATTATTTTCATCAATTTAAATGATAATTACCAAAAGTGTACGTAGTGAGCATAATGAAAGAGAAAAGCATTTCTGTGTTGAAGACAGGGATTTAATTGATTCCATTTGATAGAAAACCTTGCTTGAGGTGCCAGGGACACTTGCTCGACTCAGAGCCATGTATCTTTTGGATGAGACACAACAATTCAAGACAGTGCAAACTGAGCAATTGCCCAGGGCCCCCAAATTAGAAGGGGCCCCCTTTGAAAGTGAACTTTCTCTCTATTTGACCTCCATGTATTCTACTTGTGTATCTAAAACCTCTGCCTCTCTACCCAGTGTCATCTGAAGGGTTTTTGGGCAAGACCTATTTCAACCTATTTTTTGGGTGACCCTGTTAAAGTTTAATATATAATTTAGTGTTGTTTGGCGTAGTGCAGTCTTGAATTAACAGGAAATGTGCATTATGAATTCAAATTTGTTCTGTACAGGGTCCCAAAAATCCTACAGATGACACTGGTCAGTGACGTTTTAAGCAACCCTTAATACATTTTGCAGTGGGGCCTGACCAATATATGTTCCAGCACTGAGGGATTTGACTTCATGTAGGGCTACTGAAATCCAAGCCATTTCCCCACATTTTGGGAGACCCAGACTGTTTCAGGTAGATACCCTTCTTAAATTACTTTTTTGTGGGAAATGTTCAATAATTTTTTATGGGACCCCTTCCAATGCATTTTGAGGTTTCCTGTGGTTGTGTAGTACAATGCTTCATAAAATTCCCTGAGCATTCCCAAAGCTCATAGGAACTTGTTAAAATCCTGTAAGGTTTGTGAGCTTGCAGAGGCCACATGGGGTTGTCAACAAATTGCCTCAGGACTGTTGTACTTTGTCAGAGCACACCTGGGGAAATCTCTGCCACTGGCTGTGCCTCGTGTTTTCTATATAAGCTGCCACTTGTCAAAGGAAAACGGATTCTTTCCTTGAGAGGAGCCATCCTACTATGCTTTGCAATAACTTGTGCAAGTGTGGCTACAACCAGAAAAGTGCTGTTTGATGTTCCTACATGTTCAAGTCTCCTCATGCAGTGAGGGAGCCCTGCACTTCTTCGTAAGTTGAGAAACACTTAGCATAACTCATTGTGACATATTTATTAATTTGTATATTGAGAAGTTTAGGAATATACAGATATCTAAGGACATCTGATTTCTTCCCCCCAATCTGACCCCACCCTTTGTCTGCTCAGTTTTCTTGAAACAGCTTTCAGAGTGGGAATAATGGTGATAAGTGTCAGTCCACAAAAATCCAAGGGGTTTGGGAAATCCTGCTGCTGCTGAAGGAGTGAGATTTGCAAATGAGCAAAAACAGATAAAGGAGGGATTTGTGTGTCTGGCAAAGAATGGGGTACTGTGGCAATGCCTTGAGCCATTCTGCTGGTGCCCACTGTTGCATTTTGAAGCCCATATTCAGTAATATATGGCTGCTATGTGGAATAGTAGTGTATAATAATTCATGGTGTGCACTATCGCCATCGAAATTGTGTCTTTTTGCTGATAGTAAATCACCTGCTACAACCGCTGATCATCCTCCTGAGCCTCATTTTAACAAGAGATTTATTTTTCACAACTTAGGTCTGGGCAGAATTTTGATTATGTAGGCGTAACCGGAGTAATTTTGGTAATTCTGCGCTAAATGCAGTTAGCAAGCTGGGGGAAGTTGGGGGAAAACCTACCCCAGAAACACAACACTCCAGTGGTGCAATGCCCTGCTCCACATTTACAAGGCAGCAATAAGCCACTATGCATGGCTTCACACCACCTTGTAAATATGGGCGGCAAATGGGCATGCAATGGGTGCTGCTGTGGGTGTTCCCGCGCAACACCCATTGCTTTTGACACTGCCCCAGATTTACAAGGATCTGTAAATCTGAGGCAGAGCCCAACACTAACGCCTTTGAAAAGGAGGCATTAGAGTGATGCAACGAGGAGAAATTCTTTTATTTCTCCTCATTTTTTGATCCTACTATGTATGCTGCATTCGGCACAACACAATCATCCCTGCAATGCATGCACCCTGGTGCCATGGGGAAATGGTGCCTGCACTGGCTCTAGGCAGCTTATTTAGCGCTGGCACAAGGGAAAGCACAGGGGTGCACCGTGTTCTTGTAAATATGGCGCATCCCTGCATTTTTTAAATGAGGTAGGCCAACACAGCTAAATTGCTTGCAGTGCTGTGCTGCGCCATTATTTTCTAAATATGCCCCTTTGTATCATGTTACATTTAGCTGTATTTCCTAATTCAAAATGGATGCGAGCTTGCATTTTTGCACTACGAAATAGCGCTAAATGCAGAGTCACTCTTCCTGTGTAATTCAAGCATAATTTCGTGGAGTCCTTAGGTAATTCCGCAAGATTACTCTACACTGAAATTCGTAAGTTACACCTGTCCCTACTTAAGATGGTCTGTTTTAAAGACAGCTCTGGTTGTGATGTCATAAGTTCCTCTCATGATTGCTCTGCAACTTGAGAAATATTTTACATTTTCCTCAGAAATATTTCGCTGGTGTGAATTCCTGGTTACACTTCAGGAAACTGATTGCCGTGCATTTTCATTCAGAGTAGGTAGATCTGTTACCCTGTTCTAGCAGTCTGTCAGTGAAAGGCAAAGAAAGGAACCCTAGTGAGAGCAGACAGAAATGACCCCTTTATTTCAAAAGGCAATTTTCTTGTGTGGTTTTAAAACACAAAGGATCTGAAACAAATATTGGCAAAAGAGTGAGAATAAATGATGTCTAAAAGTGAAGAAACTCAAAAGGTGCAGGTGGCACAGAGGTATTGCTTGTTCTGGGTGGTGATGTACACAATAGTTAAAACAAGCACAGGTAAAACGAATGGGTTTGGCTTTAATGCACCAGCATGCATTGCATGCACAAATATTATTTTTGATTTTAAGGTCTGCCCTGTTGGATTTGTCATTCCTGAGAAAAAAGTAGCAAAAAATAATCGCTTTCTGTAATGAATGCTAATACGACATACTGAATGTGGCAAACAGCTTGATAATTGAGTGTACTTTTTAGATATAAAAGGGTCTCATAAAATTCAATACTCCGCAGTGGCCCCTCCATTAGGATGGAGGAGCGCCACCCCCCTGCCACCACCCTCAAATAAAACAACAATAAAACGGGTTTTAAACCCATTATATTATCTTTTTATTTTAATCTCCAGGACCCTCTCCAGGATGCTGACGAGCCTTGGGGGTGGGTCCAGGGGGATGACACTGCTGGTGGGGGAGTGATAGTGCACTCCCTTCACTGTGCATGGGGGTTGGGCCAACCGTCTCAGGCCGCCAAATCTTTGTGCGCAGTGAAGCTCTCTCCTGTCCCAGCTGCGCTGCTGGGGCTGGAGAGAGCAGGCACAGGCTTCCAGTCAGCCTGCGAGCGCAAGTTTCCAGCGCTCAGGCCAATCCTGACGCTGCTTTCATGCAGCGTCAGGATTGGCCGCCGTGCAGTCTGGGAGACTGTGCTCAGGAGAAGGAAGAGCGCGATGCAGCGGGGGCGGTGGCGGTGTTCAGGTGAGTTTTTTTTGTTTTATTTGTTCCCAAACCCCCCCTTGCCTCCCTCCTCTTTGGCAGGGGACGGGCCGCTACTGGAAGAACTTCCTAATAGGTGGAATGATACACCAAATAGCTAGTAGTATGATGTGCGAGAGAAACACTCCTCCTCGTGGAGGCAGCTAAAACTTAAAGTATATTCCAAAGAATTAATCAACATATGTCTTGCAGATGGTTGAACTTTCAAGCCCGATCTAACAAGTATTGGCAAAGCCAATAAGTTTGGTTTGTTTTAAGCTGTTGTGCTGTCTTATTGGCATTATGTTGTTGTGTGATATGTTCGGATGCACAAACAGAAAACACACGTTGCTGAGGTCTTAAGGCCACTGATGTATGGTAGTCTGACTTTATCACTGTCTGCTTTCACCATACATGGTAAACATTTTCCAAACAATAAATCGATTGATTTTCACCCTCCTCACAGATTATACAACAGACATGGAATTTCCAGGCCTTGAGGATTGAACCCAATTTGGGAGCCAGGAACATTGGCTGCCCTGCTTTAACTGTGTGCAACATTGTCGAAAAAGCTGACTGAGTAGTAAAAACGGAAAGGTGGTGCTAGTTTTACCTACTCCTCAACTGTAAAATGCATTCGAAAGCAGAAGCATTTGAACACACCATACGTTTCGAAGTTATTCTGCGAACAAGAAGTGCAACACCAATTCATTCTGATATCTTTATTGATATATTTAAAGAAGACATGTTTTGCGCTGTACTCCTATAAAAAGGTAATCGTGGTGAAATGGTAATCTCGCATTAATGTATATTTATTTGCCAGATTGGTAAAATAGTTTTCACATTTCTTTAATGGGCATTACGGGAAGAAAAAAGCAAAGAATGTCTCTGCATGTCTGGTGAATGTAGATGAACAGAAGGCGAGCGTTGACCTTGCCTTACCCTTCACTTACCCTTCACTTACCCTTCACTTACATGTATTTGTTATGAAGGAAAGGGGCATTCATCAACTGACGGGAAATAATTTTACGGTCTTGAATAATTTAACTCAATGTTTGCTGCTAGTGGAGGTTTCTGTTATTTACACATCACTCCAGGTAGGGTTTGGTGGCTGCACACTACGGTAACAGTAGGTGGAGTAGGGGAGACGTAAATGAATGTAGGTTAAAGTTGAGGGTTTAGATGGCAGATGTTGAGAGTTGCAGGTAGAGATGGAGGCAGGTAGTTACAGACAGAAGCAGATAGGAGTAGGTAGAAGTAGGTGGGCGTTAGTGTGGACAGAAGTAGGTGATTTTAGAAAGACACCCATTGCTTTTGACACTGCCCCAGATTTACAAGGATCTGTAAATCTGAGGCAGAGCCCAACACTAACGCCTTTGAAAAGGAGGCATTAGAGTGATGCAACGAGGAGAAATGCTTTTATTTCTCCTCATTTTTTGATCCTACTATGTATGCTGCATTCGGCACAACACAATCATCCCTGCAATGCATGCACCCTGGTGCCATGGTGAAATGGTGCCTGCACTGGCTCTAGGCAGCTTATTTAGCGCTGGCACAAGGGAAAGCACAGGGGTGCACCGTGTTCTTGTAAATATGGCGCATCCCTGCATTTTTTAAATGAGGTAGGCCAACACAGCTAAATTGCTTGCAGTGCTGTGCTGCGCCATTATTTTCTAAATATGCCCCTTTGTATCATGTTACATTTAGCTGTATTTCTTAATCCAAAATGGATGCGAGTTTGCATTTTTGCACTACGAAATAGCGCTAAATGCAGAGTTCTTCCTGTGTAATTCAAGCATAATTTCGTGGAGTCATTAGGTAATTCCGCATGATTACGCTACACTGAAATTCGTAAGTTACACCTGTCCCTACTTAAGATGGTCTGTTTTAAAGACAGCTCTGGTTGTGATGTCATAAGTTCCTCTCATGATTGCTCTGCAACTTGAGAAATATTTTACATTTTCCTCAGAAATATTTCGCTGGTGTGAATTCCTGGTTACATTTCAGGAAACTGATTGCCGTGCAATTTCATTCAGAGTAGGTAGATCTGTTACCCTGTTCTAGCAGTCTGTCAGTGAAAGGCAAAGAAAGGAGCCCTAGTGAGAGCAGACAGAAATGACCCCTTTATTTCAAAAGGCTATTTTCTTGTATGGTTTTTAAAACACAAATGATCTGAAACAAATATTGGCAAAAGAGTGAGAATAAATGATGTCTAAAAGTGAAGAAACTCAAAAGGTGCAGGTGGCACAGAGGTATTGCTTGTTCTGGGTGGTGATGTACACAATAGTTAAAACAAGCACAGATAAAACGAATGGGTTTGGCTTTAATGCACTAGCATGCATTGCATGCACAAATATTATTTTTGACTTTAAGGTCTGCCCTGTTGGCTTTGTCATTGCTGAGAAAAAAGTAGCAAAAAATAATCGCTTTCTGTATGGAATGCTAATACGACATAACTGAATGTGGCAAACAGCTTGATAATTGAGTGTACTTTTTAGATATAAAAGGGTCTGTCATAAAATTCAATACCCCACAGTGGCCTCTCCATTAGGATGGAGGAGCGCCGCCCCCCCTGCCACCACCCTCAGATAAAACAATAATAAAACAGGTTTTAATCGTTTTATTTTAATCTCCTGGACCCTCTCCAGGATGCTGACGAGCCTTGGGGGTGGGTCCAGGGGGATGACACTGCTGGTGGGGGAGTGGTAGTGTACTCCTTCACTGTGCATGAGGGTTTGGCCGGCCATCTCAGGCTGGCCAAACCTTTGTGCGCAGTGAAGCTCTCTCCTGTCCCAGCTGCGCTGCTGGGGCTGGAGAGAGAAGGCACAGGCTCCCAGTCAGCCTGCGAGCGCAAGTTTCCAGCGCTCAGGCCAATCCTGACGCTGCTTTCATGCAGCGTCAGTTGTATAATATGCTTTAAAAAAGGCTTCACTGATACCCACTCTGCTGGAACAATAATCATCTTCGTACTTTAATCAGTGTGGTGCTGAAATGCGCAGTCCAATGCTAGAGCGGTCCGATAACCTAGACAGATATAAAAGTTGAATGATAAGATGCTGAACACATAGCAGGGCCAAGCAGGAACATGTTGGAAAACCTAAAACATTCCAGGTCCTGTTTTTACAGAAAGTAGTAGACGTTAGCAAGGGATCTGTAGTGGCAATGTATAGTGTACACTCGATCACCTAGGTGCCTTTGCACTGCAGAGTGGGCAAGAGAGGCTGGCACTCCTAATCTCAGCCGGAGTGAGAATATAGTAGAAACAGAGGCAATCGCTTATCTCCCTACACTTTATAATGAGAGTTTTTGAAGCTCTCTACTGGCTACCAAGCGAAGCCTGGACCAACCGGAGGTTCTCGGCACTGTTCACAAAGCCTTCTGGGAAGAGGTCAAAAATACATGCATAACTTAGTGTTATACTGAACCCCAGCCAGAAGCTTCAGCTCAGCAGCTGCTCACTTGATTCAGCAATGTTTGTTTCAGAGATGACACACAGAGGCAGATCCTGGGAGGTCCACCACCAAACTGTGGAATACCCTCAAAGCCTCATTGAGACATGAACTGAACCACTAACACTTCAAGGAATTCCCAAAATCCAAACCAACGATTCTTAACCTGCAGCCCACAGACCCTGGGGGTCCACAACACTTACTTAGGGGGTCTGCAACTGTTTACTAAATTAATGGCTATTACCAGACTAATAAAGTACATACACATAAAAATGCACAATTGAAAATTTCAAAACCATGTGTAAATGTAAAGGGATTTTAAATTGGAGGCTAAAAATTAGATTAATATCCCTCTATTGAGTCACAGAGGTAGCATAAGTAAAACAAAAGAAATCTACAAGGGATAATTGATGACTTCATTTGAGGCACTGGTATATGCTGGAAAAAAGAAAGCATGCATTTCAAACCAAAGTGATAAAATGATATTCTAGCATCTTGCATATCGCTTTGTCATTTGGAATAAAACTATGTTTTGAAACCCTCTAAACTACTGATTACATTTTGAATTTGTCCATATTTGTTTTTGAATAAATGAAATAGTTTATGAGTTGTGTATTTGTTTGATGTATACTTGTTTCTTTATTTTTGTGAATTGTTTTGAGGTCCAAATCATAGAAATTGGTTAGGTGGGGGTCCCTGGCTTCCAGTGGTGATTTAGTCCAGAAGACAAACGTTTAAGAGCCACTGATTTAAATTAATAACACTCTCTAAGAAACCCTTTGGACTATTGGGGGCATTAATTGCTGAACATCAACAACAGGCCCCGATGCATTCTTTCCTTCCATCGCTTTTTTCTGCAGATTGCTGGCTGTCTTCTTCCCAGTCTGTTGTTCTGCAGTTACCCAAAAGTCACAGGAAATGCTTTATAAAACTCCCTGATAAATGGATAAATAAATATTATTAGAACATAATGGCCCAGCAGCGGGCTATAAACCCTGCCATGGGCCTGCTGCAGTCAACCTTAGAGTTTCCTAATTTATAGCCTCTTTCCTGCCTCTCCAAGACATGTGGATTGTGCAGGGGCACATGCACTGTCAACGCTTCTGTAGATTGTCACAATGGAAGGAGCTCTAGTCTGAATTAAGATAGCAAGTAAAGAATGTCACAAGAGAATGAAAGAGGCAAAGATTGTGTAAGAGGCTCAACAGTGAACCTTCCACACCATCCTTTGGTTTGGAGCGAAGTGTATGATGCTCACATCTGGAGTTAATTACTGGTACTATAATTAATTATACCTTCACTTCGTTATGAAAACACAGGGAACTAACACATGGTAGGTTATTTTTCACAAAGTTATATTTTACATTAAAAAAAGATAAAGAAAAACAGATGAAAACAAAAATTACACACCTGATGCTTGTTCTGCTTTTCTTGCAATACCAGCAATGAAAAAACCAATTACATTATGTAATCATGCGAGAAAGGAAGGGACTTATGATAGTCTGCACGTGTTTCACCTCCTGTAGGCGTTGAGGCCTGGGGCTTTTCAAGGCTGTAGTGGTTATTGGGGCAGTGCTGAGAACACATAATTGACAGTAGTGTTTTGTTAGTAAAATAGTGGACAGGGGCCAGACTAGTGTACAACAGCATATGTTATAATACCTGTTACTTGACGTGTTCTATGTGTAAGCTAGCATGCAAAATGTTAGAATACTATACATAATTCCAAAGGGACACAGAGGTGGGACAGTCTCAGATCGTTAAGGTATTTTTAAGCAAGAGGTTTAACACACAATCAGATATTTGTGTATCGTATAGTAGGGGTAAAGTGTAGACTACCCCTTAGTCCTGTCAGTCAGGTTGATGAGCAGGGCTTCCCAGAGGAAGACTGAGCTAAAGTGGGTCAAAAAAGAGTAGCTGGAGAGTCCAACCTTTCTTCTGAATGTCAAAATAACCCTTTTTGACACATGGTAAAACTTGCTTTTAAGTATTATTAACTACACTTGTTCACCCACAATGTAAGGTGCCTGATATTTAAAAGAATACATTTAAGATGGCATGCTTCTCCAGTGACTACTTCCCAAAAGCTGCGTTCAATGGCAGGGCTGTAGTGCGATTCCAGAAAATGTCAAACGAAGATTATAAACTTTAATCTGCACAATTTGACATAATTGGCTAAAATAGTCAATCAAAGACTATTTTTCATATTTAGTAAAAGTCTGATTCATTGATAAACTTTAATTTTTAATACATATTTTTGAAAAGTAAGATTTAGAAAGTTACCTTTTCCCTGCCTGAAACTCATTGAGGCTGATTTGCATTAGCCTGCTGGCAGCTGCCCAGTAAATATATGTCCTTATTGAGGTGTGAAAACACCTTTCAGAGAAGAACAATGGCTTAGAACTGTTTACAGGATGGACTGAATGTGGGGAATTTGATCACTGGTAGCCTCAGGAAGAACAGTTGGGGGGGGACCCAGGAACTTCTTTAACTTGAAAGGGAAAGAGGAGAGCCCTGCCCATTCACAGTTTAGCATTAGGAGAGGCCTGAGGAATAGAAAGCCTTTGTCCCTAAAACCCAAACTAGCCAAGGTTGCTCCAAGTGCAATGGGAGGGAAGCAAACCCCTGAACTGGTTTAAAGTGGACACAGGGGAGTGGACTGCTCATTTCCCTGGTCACGCCTCGGGATGAGCACAAAAACTTTGCACAATGGATAAAGGGTTCCCCCATCTTAGATTTCAGAATTGACTTGCACTGTGGGATTGTTATCAGTAAAGCAAACAAAATGTGGTTCAAAAATGGGGAAGACTAGGAAACTCACCATCGGCTTGTAAGTGGCCAAGTCACCCCTACACCAACTGGCTAGTGCAAAACATAAATAAGGCACTTCAGTGAACCCCCTCACAATTTCTGGACCTTCAGTAGATCCGTAAAAGGCTGGACCTGCTGTCTGTAACCTCTGACAAGCCATGAAGGGTTGAACCTGCTCCCTTTTATGCCCAGGACAAATAATTGGACTCCAAGGATCAGATGGCTGACCTCTTATATGGCTTTAGGAACACAAGCCTCTTGAAGCCTTTTTCCTAAAGTGATTAGTTGACTAGTACCAACTGGACCTTGCTGGAGGCCTCTGCTGGAGATAGTGTTGTCCCTGAGGTTCTGGGAGTCTTAGAAGTGACCCTGAGGAGCTGCTCCAGAAACTATGAAAAGTTAAGACTTTGAAATTTGTGGATACCCAAGATCTACTGAGCCATCAGTGGGACCTTGAGGCAAAGGTGTTCAACTTGGATGTAACTTCTTCAAGTATAGCTTTAATACTAAAGACTAGGTCAGAAGGTAAAATCTTTGACCGGGACAAACCCACTTGGTGTTTCCAACCATTGCTCCATCATGGTAATTCTTAAATCGTGCCTAACAGCATGATTTAGATCTTGGCAGACTACCGTTGTCCGTTGTCCCACCACAAAGGTAGTTCCAAGTACTCCGTCTATCTGACAGCAGTCTGCCCACTGTATTTACATGTGGCAGTAATAGACAGATTCCCGCCGCTGCAGTCGTATTCTCTGCTGGCTGACAGTACTCTGCCGACATCAGGCTGGCAGGTTTCTGCCAAGCCAATTTAGATGTTCCCAATGTACTGGCGGAATCCTGATTGAGTGAGGCCCTGCTGGTGTGGAGACAGTTAAGTACTACTTATCATTATCTCAATACACATATGTATGTTGTGAATGTGTCATTATGGATATGTAGGCACTGTCTAATGCCCTTATTTTACATATAGCACTATTGTATGTACATCCACAGGCACCACAAAGACAATATCCACAACCACCACCACTTGAAAAATATTTTTTTGTGATGTAATCTGATGCATGACACAAAAAATATTGCATGTAAGAGCAATGTAAAAATACACAAGGCGAAAGCAAATGTTACCATACGGACCAGTGACACAAATGTCTATCTTAGATTCCGGCGACAGTGGGGTTGCTGAGCATCATGGTCAGGGAGCAGCAGCACAGGAAGGACCTGGACAAAGGTGTTCAAGACGGAATCTGAAGTGGGACCCTAAACAAAGGTGAGTTTTCACCTCTTTTTCTTCGATTCCACTGACTCAAGGTTGGAGGTTTCACCACCACAGTAGCCTCGACGGAAAGGCACATCGTAATCAGGATGGTTGGAATCTTGTCAGGACTCCCTCAGACAGCAAGCTTCTGCCTCTGATGGCGTTGACGCTGGAGAAAGATCCTGGCGAAGGCAGCGGGACTGCGTCGGTCTTCCCTCCAGTGACCCATCAACATTTCAATCGAGGGGGTGGGCCACCAAGGTGGTGGGAAGGAAGACCGCTGAAAAAGTGACGGTGGGACCAGTTCCGTAAAGATCTAAATGAGGCTCTCAGTCCCAGCTTGCTATTTCTATAGACTATTATTGGTGCTTAGCAATTTTTGGCTGCATTTGTACTTTCCTTTCACTACTTTCCCTTATTGCTTTTTTCTATTTTAGTGTAATTGCATTTGTTAAATGTCACTATATTTTCCTGATTTGGTTTGGGGTTTTGATGTGCAGTGATTTCACTTTGTTTCTGTTTTTGTTTTGCAAAATACTTTACACATTGCCTATGTTATGCTTGTATATTATGCACAATAGCTCAGAAAAGGTTGAGATCAGGTTAATTAAGTTACTTTCTGTTTCACCCTCAGAAGTTAGTGTCATTATTCCTTAAGGTACGTGGCTGCCCAGCCTAACCCAAATAATAATGCACTTTCTTACAAATCAAAGCTCAACTCTTGGATGCCCATGATTAGTTTAATCCACCAGTTCACTTGATTGTCCAGTCATAATCACTGCTGCCAAATATAGTCACTGTTTCTTAGATTAACTTGAAAGCAAAATTTGATTTTCAGATTTAAGAAAGCAATTTACCGTTCCATTATGTGGTCCTTTAGTGTAATCCCTTTATAGAGTCAGATACTGCACATGCATACAAGAATGCTGACTAACCATTCTTTACATTTGTTTACCCTCCCAACAAGTACAGAGTCACAGTCTTATGCCCAAGAGCTACAAACTTGGACAGAAACACAGGAGAATAGTCAGAGCAGAGTACAGGAGTGGTGAGCAGGAGCAGTGAGTTTAATCCTCTTTAGATGCTAGGTTGAAAGACAAGCAACCAGGTGTGGTGAAAGGTGTGATATTCATACAGCCGCACCCAAGATGGCCACCGAACAGCAAGTTTGCGAGAGCTGATGTAAATTCTCTGTGATGTTTTGAGTCTTACAATCGCCATCAGAAATGCACATCAAGATTGTGGTAAAAGGCATGGGGGAAAGATAAGGGTTTGACAACATGGGTAAATTGCTAGTTGCCAATACACAAAATGGGGCCTGAGGAGATTTATTGGACCAGCGAAGGCACTCTCCCCAATCAGTACAATCTAAAACACAAAGAGCCCTCGGTTCCGGAAACGTAACTAGCGATTGTCCCAATGGGGAAAAGATGGAGGAAACTGTGCTATGGATGGGGGGGTCCCTTTTAAGGACGGTCTCCCTCACACACCAAAGGTGTCATGCTTCATCATGGGGATACCTCCTCGCTTCACGAACCAGGTTGTGACGTGGGCTACAACACTCACTGTGCTCTGGATACGAACCACCTTCCTCTGCAAGAGCAGACCTTGTTCACACTAGAGTGAGTAGTCTATCACAAACCTGGTATTTCAATGAAGGTCCCTGGGATTATCAAGCAGGGCGGGGCTGGGGCTGTGCCACTCTCATCTGTTCTTGCATTCACTCAGGCTCTCCTTCCTCTGTTCCACCTCTCTCCTGTTCCTTCATTTTTGTGAGCCTTCTTGTTCTGGTCTTGTGCAGGTCTTTCTTTCCCCTTACTCCGTTCTTGCACGCAATGAATACATGGGGTACCTAATTAGGACTATTCAACCATATTCTGCAGATGTACATCAATGGAAACCCTCAGAACTGATAAGATGCCAACTGCTCTATGAGCTCTGCATGCCATGGCTCCTCGCTACTGGTCTTTGTGCTGTTGAATTTCTCCTCCAGCAGTTTCCTTAGCCCTGTATGCTGCCACAACCTACTAATGTCTTGGGCCGCCCTTTGTTCTTTTCTGCCCCACACTTAAGCAGTACTCCATGCTCCAGTCCTCTGTAGAACCGTTTTCTCTAGTCCAGCTTCGTGCTTCCTCCATTGCCCCTAACTCTTATCACGCCTGATACTTCCTTTAACACAGAATTATTGCCTCACCAACTTTTTTTCCATCCGTTCCTCCACTCCACCCTCTCACTCCATGCCTAGCCAGTTCCTCTTGCAGGCACAATTGCCCCATGACACTCCTTGTTGTGTTCCTTCCACTGTTCCTTTCAAGCCACTAGTCCTCCTTTCTCTAATCATGTTCAGTGCTTTGTCCAAACCCACAGTGTTCCATCAAACTTACCCACACCAGATGTGGTGGGGATAGCGTTCTACACATTGTGGGTACCAATAGCCTTATGATGATTCCAGCCAGTTGTTTAGCAAGGGTGCCATGAGTTCTAATGCAAACAAGGGACATGGAAATATGCGCTCTCCATTTGGAACTGAAAGTGCATCAAAACTAGGGCACGGTGGTGTAACAATAGTTTGACGGGGTTCCCTCGCCACTGGATGGGCACTGGCAGTAAAATGCCATAACAATCAAGAAGCCATAAAAGATACAAACATACAATAAAAAGATCCATGACAGACAATTGCCTACATGATAAAAATCATCAATCTCCAAGAATAATTAATCTCAACAACATATAAACACACAAATAATAAAAATTAAAAGTAAAAAAATAAAACTAATAAAATCTGGGCCGCATTAACAAGTAAAAATCATTGAAATAGTAGTACAGGCATGCAATAGCTCCAGATGTATTTCACCCCTTTCTTTTTCAGTGGATATTAAAAATCTAGCAACATTAAAACAATCAAATTAATTGGGTAGCATTTCCAAAAGATAAAAGAGGGTCTAGCCTGAGTAAACTGTCTCCCTTTTAGTAGAGGGAAAACAGCGCAAAGTGAAAAGTATCCTGATCAGAGAAAATGTCACAGATACTTGGCTCTACATTATTAACTTTATTCCACCCGATAGAGTACGCTAAAAACCAATGCAATTGATTCAACCTAAAACCGGTCAACATAAAGCAATGATGAGGGTTAGTGTCAGAAGTAAAGTAGAAATAATAACATGCAAGCGAACACAAAATTTTATCAATTCTGTACACTCCCTAGTAAGCTGCACTCTAGCACAAAAATGTTTTTTAGCCCACAAATCGATGCCCCCAGCAGATGTTCTCAGGGTGAGAGTACAGGTCAGGGCGACCCAGATAGATCTAAAATAGGCAAGCATGATATAGATTTGGCCTTATCCGATAGCATACAATCCCTCAAAATAATCCTATTAAGCTTCAGATCAGGATTGGACCACCATATAGACTATTTCAAGTAATTGTACAACCGAATAAAGGTTTATGAATGAATGAATGACTATTTCAGGTTATTCAGCCGGGTGTGCATGAAGGGCAGTATTTATAGTTATTTTATGGTGAGTTCACTAAACTATAACTGGCGTATTTCAGTGTTTTTCGTGATTTTAAAAGTTACATCTTATTTCAACATCTAACTGTAATGTCACTTTACACGTTGGTTGTCAAGTGAATATCTGGATTTCTTTTAAAGTATGTGAGATGAACATTAGAAAAACACTGTTCACTGCCACACATAGCATGTAAAAATTACGCTAAACAAGAAAACAACCTTTCTTATCACCGTGAAAAATCTTCACTGTGGTTTTATCTTACACCCCAAATTTAGAGCGATGTTAAAACAAATGCACATGAAAAATGGCATGGCATTATCCATTGATGATGATGTGCAGATCATAATATGCGATGTATTAACATTGGTGAGGGTTGGGGGCATCATGACCGTCTCAAAGATTCACCTTTTGTGAGACCTGGCCCTTCCCCCTACACTCATAATAGTAATAAATAGATTATTACAGTTTGTGCATCTATCTATCTATATATCTATCTATCCATCTATCTATCTATCTATCTATCTATCTATCTATCTCTATCTATCTATCTGTCTGTCTGTCTGTCTGTCTGTCTGTCTGTCTGGCTGTCTGTCTGTCTGTCTACCTGTCTGTCTGTCTGTCTGTCTGTCTGTCTATCTATCTATCTATCTATCTATCTATCTATCTATCTATCTTTCTATATATCTACGTATCTATCTGTGTATCTAGCTATCTAGATATATCCTTATATAATTTAAATGGGAAACTGACTACATTTATTCAACATTAGTTTAGTTGTGTTATAATATTCTAAGCCTTCATTATTTTTTATGGGAGTGTGTTGCAGTGCCAGTGGTTGGCCATGTGTGGTCCTTGTCTTACTTAAAGCTAGGCTGAAGTACATTTGAGGCTATTTTGACACTTTTAGGTCTGTAGTAATGTTAGAAATGTAGCTTGTGAATAGCTGTGGTTTTGGTCTTTTGTGGGTGTGTGTTTGTGTTAACATGTTCCTGCCAAACCCCTCCTTAAATTTTCCTAAACTCCTCCCTTATAGTAAATGATATTCCGCAGTTTTCCCATAACTCTCCCTGGTTCCTCCCACATTTAATACTAAAACATATTGATACCTGTGCGGAGATCTCCCCCTCCTTGGCAAAGTTATCCACACAGAAAATATAGGACGGGCAGAGGAGTAGGCGCAGGTCTCTGGACATAGGTTTGAATTTAATTTTGCAGTATGGGAGGCATATTACTAGTTTATATATTACACAATGCAGTTTTTGAATAGAGTCATTTTTTATAATATTGATTGTTCTTTATCAATTTATTCCTAGATACCTTTTTAGCTGTAGATCATTGGTGTTGAAAAATGGATGCCAAGAACCAAAGCAGTGCGATGAATTTTATCCTCCTGGGTCTGTCGGATCACTCAGGCCATCAGACGGGGCTCTTTATACTTTTTCTTGTAATGTACTTGGTTGGACTACTAAGCAATAGCTCCATCATGACAGCTGTCACTTTTGACCCCCAACTACATACACCCATGTATTTCTTCATTGGAAACCTATCACTGGTGGACATCACTATCATGACTGTCATAGTGCCCCAGCTTCTCATCAACAGTATCTCGCAGAGGAAGACCATCTACTTCTCACATTGCATCACACAGTTATACTTCTTTCTTGCCATGGGTGGCACTAACCTCCTACTACTTGGGGCAATGGCCTATGACCGGTATGTGGCCATCTGCAACCCATTACACTACTTAATGGTAATAGACAGGAGGGCCTGTAGCCAGTTAGTTGCTGGTTCCTGGGTAGTTGGTCTCCTGAATTCTTTGATGCACAGTATGATGACTGCCAGACTGTCCTTTTGTGCATCCAACTTGATTGAAAGCTTCTTCTGTGACATTCCACCGCTGCTGAAGCTCTCCTGCTCAGACACCTCAGTCAATGAACTCTTGATTCTTACAGAGTCTCTGTCCATATTTCTAGTATCAGTGATCTCTATTGTGGTCTCATACGCCCGCATTATCATGACCATCTTAAGCATCAACTCAAGTGTGGGGAGACACAAAGCTTTAAACACCTGCTCTTCCCATCTCATTGTTGTCAGTTTGTACTATGGGACCATCCTATTCACCTACATCCAGCCCATCTCTAGTTACTCACTCGAGAAGGACAAAGTAGTATCAGTGATGTACACCATTGTTACCCCCATGCTGAACCCTTTCATCTATAGCCTGAGAAATGACCAGATGAAACAGGCATTGAGGAAAGCAATAGTAAGATGCTTCATCAATCATAAACTTTAAAAGTTGTCACTGAATTCATAAAATGATTCCATGGTTGATATTATTTTGAGTGTCTATCATATTGCATAATACTTGTATAAATGCTTTGTACTCTGGGTGAGAACCATCATATGCACATGAAATAAATGGGGCACTTGGCGTTTAACCATTTTAACCATAGTCTTCTGTTTGCACTATGAAATCTTAGGGTCCTATTTAAAGTTTTGAGGACAGGCTGCAAAGTGGCTGGGGTGGTGGTGGTACTGGCTTGCCACACTATCCCTCTGCAAATACTCATCCTGTGTGCCCAGGGGTGGGATCTCCGTGAGAACGGAGGAGTGTCGCCCTGCTAAACAAATGCCCCCAAAAGCTCCAGAGCTGTAAAATAAAATGGCAATTAAGTTTCTTTATTATCATTTTATTTTTAAGCAACTCGTCCTGAGCCGAGTGTCAGGATGGGGTGGGGCATTTGCTGCTGAGTGGCAGCAGGGAGCTTTGCACGTATGTTTAAAGTGAGTGTGTCCCTTTGGCTGGCCATCTTGCGACGGCAAGCCAGACATTCATACTTTAAACTTCTCTAACCCAGCTGTCTAAGACAGCTGGGTTCGAGAAGGTGCAGGCCTCCAGTGCTCTTGTGAGCGCTGATAGAGGCCGCTCCCACCAATTCTGACACTTCTCTAATGCTGTGAGAGCAGCATCAGGATTGGGTAATGCAGTGTACTGGGTCCCGCATTTGAGCTACGAGGCAAGGAGGACGTTGTTCAACAAGTCTTGAAGGTAAGTGCCATTTTTGTATTTTTTATTTTTGTACCACCTGCCCCACCACTCTAAACGCATACCAGCTGCTAGTGTGTGTGCTTGCCAGACTGGCAACTCTTTTTATGAAAGTACTTCCACCAACATGAGCATAAGTACTTTCAGCAAAAGAGCAATGCTGGCCCGTCCTCCCATGCCATGTCAGCATGATGAACCATTGGCATTTGGTAATTGGAAATGAAACACTGATGATTTGGACAGAAGCAGTACAATGTTTTTTTTATCTGCTTGCTACCATGCTCTGCAAAGCAGGCACAGTCAAGAAAAAATACAGCTTACATAGTGATGGAGTGTTAGCAAGCCAACCGTACACTGCACATGGTGTTTCAAATAGCAGAACAACCACTTGGTCTGATGTCAGAATCAAAGCACTTTAATCACCTCTAAATTAGGCGAAAGAACTATAAGTTCAGCAGAGGGGATGATCACCAATTTTTGGCAGATGTTCCTTTACTGCCTAGCTGTAAATCGTATTCAGACAAAATATTTTTTTTTAAATATCCATATCAAAATTATTGTGATATTGAAATATCGTCAGCCAGAATATCAATGTCAAGAATATCAATTTTGAAGTAAGTAATATTTATTTTTAAAATATTGAAGTCATTAATATTGTGTACAAAAATATAGACTCTAATTACAATGTCGGCAAACTGTTGCAGGAAAGGAACCGCCCACCATGGGTCGGCGGTTCCGCATTCCACATTAGGATGTGACTGCACATGGTGCGGTCGCAAACTTAAATTCTTCAATGGGAGCTTGTGCGGCTGGCTGAAACCGTCCACAGCACAAGCTCCAAATGAAAAATGGAAGTTTGTTCACATCCCTGCACCGTGTTGCAGGCACCCTAAGGCCCCCCCCGGCCCAAATGCGGATCAAAGGTGGTAAAGGGAGTTGCTAGGGGCCCCTAAAGACGCTTTCCGACAGCCTTTCATGTCGGAAAGCTTGACATGGAAATACTGTCGGAAAGTGCCATCATAATCCTGACAGCTGAAACACTGTCCTTGAGGGATTATAGTGCAGTTCTGCCTGGCCGACGGGCTCCTTGAGCCTGTTAGAACCAAGTCGGATTCCTCAGCGGGTTTAAACTCCAACCGCTGCCATCCTAATGTGGCGATCGGAGATTAAACCTACTATGTCGGTCGCTGATCAGAAGCTTTTCGACTAACATTGTAATAAGGCCCTTAGTTGCTTATGATATCATTTTTTTATTATTGTTATGTATTTTAGTATATATTCCATTTTTTGTATAATTATTGTTTACGTTTTTAATTATATATGTGACATTTTTTGTAGTTATTACATTTAATTTAATTACATTTTTTGTTATTTAGTTCTGTAGCGGGTTGTGGGTTTATAGGGGTATAGGGTGGGAAGTAAATTAATTATAATAATTTAATGATTATTTTGTATTTAATATTATTTATTTAATTGATATTTAATTGTGGTAATTGTGCTTTTAATTTTTTTTTACGTATTGTGTGTTTTATAGGGGTAAAGGGTGGGAAGTAATTTAATTTTAATTAATGAATAATTAGTTGGTAAGTAATATTAATTAATTATTTGATGATTGTTTATTGTGTAATTATTATTTTTTTGGTGCAGAGTTGTGGTGGTATATGGGGTAAAGGGTGGTAGGCAATTTATTTTTATTTAATTAATAATTAGTTGTTAAGCAATATTAATTAGTTAATTGATCATTAATTGCGTTTATTGTTTAATAATTTATTTTTTTTAGGTGCCGGTTGTGGCGTTTATAGGGGTAAAGGGTGGGAAGTAATTTATTTCTATTCAATCAATATTTATTTTGATGTCAAACACCAACTCGGTTCTGGGACCGACCGACACCCCCCGACCGACTCATTTCAATGCAACTGAACACTGTTCGGTCGCATGCTCCCTTTCCTCAATGGGAGCTCATGTTACGGCTGTAAACAGGCCATAACACAAACTCCCATTGAGGAAAGGGAGGTGCAGTTCATCCCTGCACCCTGTGGCAGGTACCACAAGGGGCCTGCCAGAAGGTGCAGGGATCAACAGGGGGGCCTCCAACCGGAGGCCGTGCACCAAAGGGGGGACTGCTGGGGGCCCCCAATCACGGTTTCCGACATGGTCGGACAGGCCGGCATGGAAACTGTGTCGGAAACCGTGCAACATAATCTCAAGGGCGGAAAGGGCTGCACTTGAGATTACTAGTCAGCTTCCGACTGGCGGGTGGGTTCTCCGAGCCCGTTGGAAGCCAGCCGGAATGACCGGTCGGTTTACTTTTCTTCTTTTTTAAACAATTTTTATTTTTTTCACACACCAACCAAAGACCGGTACATACAATATACAGTTATTGTGAGAAATGCCCATTTGAATGTAGACATGCCTTTCACATAATGCCATTCACCCCTTGGCAAGATGGGGGTCCATGCAAGAAATAATCATTATACATTTCCTGGGGATAATGAAAGGTCCAGTTAAGCGTCGGGTGCAAGCCAACAATGTGCAGGGAGCGGGGGACTGAGAGACCCAGAACATGACCCCTAAGGGGGAGAAGCCAGCACCTCCGCCGTCAACTGAGCCATCAGCGCCTGTCTGTCCCTCCGGAGTTCCACCGTTGGTGAGATACAGATGTCCCCTCTGTATCTGTTCCATTTCCCCCACTTCTGATCCCACTTTGTGGGGCAGCCTCTACTCTTGAATACTGATTTTTCCGCCACCATGGCAGTATCCATGTCTTTTGCCCAATCAGCCAGGAGTGGAACTGTGGCCACCCCCCAATGTTGTGCAATATTCCGCTTTGCTATAATGAAACCCATAGAGGCCCATGACTGTTCAGCCTGCGTGAGATCGGATGACCCCCATATGTTAAGTAGGCACAAGTGGGGTGATAGCTCAAGGGATTTACCTCCCGCCTTCCCAAGTTGATGGGCGATTTTCACCCAGTAGTCGTGTATGTGTGGGCAGTCCCATAGAATATGGAAGAAAGTACCCTCCTGATTGCAGTGCCGGAGGCAAAGGGGATCGGGGCGTCTACACAGTCGGAACAGGAGTTTGGCGTCGAAATATGCCCGATGAAGGATCTTGAGTTGGAGCAGGCGCAAGCGCATAGGGATGGCTATTTCTCGGGGTGAGGCTAAAGCGTCCCGCCACATGTCATCCTCTATATCACCCAGATCTCTCTCCCACCCCTCCCTAAGTTTCAACATCGGGTCAGGGCGATTGTTGATCAATTTCTTGTAGGTGAGCGAGATGGCCTTACGGTCCATGGGATCCAGCAACAGGCGGTCCTCCAGAGGGGACGAATCGGGGAGAGGACCATCCCGAGGCAGGGCTGAGGACACCGCGTGAGTAATCTGTAAATACCTGAACGTCTCCGATGGAGCAAGTTGATATTTAGCTTGGAGCTCCGGGAACGATGCCAACCTCCCCTGAACCCAGATATCCCTGATCGTGGAGATTCCGATCAAGTCCCACTTGTCGAACCCCGGGCAGGTGCTGAGATGACCTAAGATTTCGGGCTCCCACATGGGAGTAGCCTTTGTCAGGCGCCCACGCCAACCCAACCTCTTGGTGACTTCATGCCAAACCTCAACCGTGCGTGCCGTGGGACCTGCCAGATTAAGTTTGCGGGGATTCTAAATCTAAATCCGTATTTGTAAAGTGCAAACTACTCACCCTTACGGGTCTCAAGGCTCTGGGGGCCGTCGTGGAAATTAAGTGAGCTATTGCCCAGAGTCACAAGGTGCTGAGCTGAGCTGCCGCCGGAGCCGGGGATCGAACCGTGAGCCCTGTGCTCCGAAGTCAGCTGCCCTGGCCGCTGCACTGCTGCTCTGTTGTAACCGCCCCGTCCCAGGAGCCAGTGATCAGTGCGGAAATTAGGCTCGTCGCGGGACTCAAACACCCAGCGGTTGACCACTGCCAATTGGGACGCCTGGTAATACAGTCTAAGATCCGGTAGAGCGATGCCCCCATCATACCAACCCATGGTAAGTTTAGTCATTGCGATGCGCGGCGCGCGGCCCTCCCAGAGCAGTCCCCGCAGTATTCCATCGATCTGAGAGAAGTAAGAATCCGGGATCGGGATAGGTGTGTTCTGTAAAGCATAGAGAAAGCGCGGGAGCCCTAGCATTTTGAAAAGGGACGCGCGGCCGAGAAGAGTTAACGGGAGAGAGCGCCAATGCAGTTAGACCTCTTTTATCTTTTTGGAAATGCTACCCAATTAATTTGATTGTTTTAATGTTGCTAGATTTTTAATATCCACTGAAAAAGAGAGGGGTGAAATACATCTGGAGCTATTGCATGCCTGTACTACTATTTCGATGATTTTTACTTGTTATTGCGGCCCAATAAGTTGAATTCAGGGTCAGGAGTGACGAAAATGCCCAAGTACCGAAAACCCCGAGGCGCCACTGGGATATTAAATCCCCGGGGATTCGCCGGGGGGGAACCCCATAGCGAATACATCTGGGAATTAGACCAATTTATTTGATATCCAGAGTGAGCGCCGAATATGTGAAAGATGTGGAGAACCCGTCGCAGCGACCGAGCAGGGGAGGCCAGGTATAAGAGGATATCATCGGCGTACAGGGAGATACGGACTTCGTGAGATTCCGTCCACTTGAGTCACCTCGGACCCATACCGCGAGCGGCTCCAAGACAAGGGCGAAAAGCAGTGGCGACAGGGGGCAGCCCTGTCTCGTGCCTCGATGAAGCGAGAAAGTAGCGGAGCGGTGATTATTGACAACAACGTGAGCCGTAGGGTATGTATACAGTAGCCGAATCCAACGAATAAAGTTGGGTCCAAGCCCCAAACGGGCCAAAACGGCGAAAAGAAAATCCCACTCGATGGTATCAAATGCCATCGAGGCGTCCAGCGATAAAAGAATCGCGTCTTCCTCGATGGTGTGAAGCCTGCCAAGGACCCCATGTACCCGGCGTAAATTCCGAGCCGTATTTCTCCCCGGCATGAACCCAGACTGATCGGGATGGACCAAGTCAGAGATAAAGTGGAGAAGACGGTTCGCAAGAAGTTTGGCCAGAATCTTAGCCTCAACTGTCAACAGGGATATGGGGCAATACGATGTGCACTCCTCAAGAGGTTTGTTCGGCTTATGAATGACCACTCTAGCGGCAGTGCGGATCTCTGCGGGTAACACACCTGACTCGAAGCATTCAGTATAGAGATTAAGCAAATGGGGGGCCAATAGTGTGGACATAGGCTTAAATAACTCAATGGGAAGCCCGTTAGGACCCATAGCCTTCCCGGAGCGAACGTCCTGTATGGCCTTCTGATCCTCCGTCACTGTGATGTCTGCCTCCAAGGTCTCTCTGTCCTGCGGTGAAATAGTGGGGATATCGAGCGTAGCCAGCAGATCAGGAGACAGGGAGGCCTGAGAAGTGGGGGAACTAGTGTATACCTCCTCGTAGTGACTAGCAAATATGTCAGCTATGCGTTGGGGGTCAGTAATTAGGGTACCCTTCGATGTTGCAATCGCGCGGACCCATCTAGCGGCCTGTTCCCTCCGCTCCAGCCACGCCAAAAGTTTTCCCGTCCGTTCCCCCTGCTCATAAATCCTGTGTCGAGAGGCTAGCAAACGCGCTGTCCCCTCCTCAAAGAGAAGCTGTCGATAGTCCTGTAGCCTGAGTGCCAGACTCTGGCATAGAGCGAGGTCCGGATCCCGGGAGACCGACTCCTCCAAACTCGAGACCTCAGCCTCTAATTCCGATACACTCTTAGTCCGCTCCGCCCTGTATCCTACCATGAGCGATAAAGCCCTGCCCTTAATGACTGCTCCAAAGGCCCCCCACAATGTCTCAGCGGAGTCGACTGTACCAACATTTTCTGCGAAATAAAATTCAGCGTCCTTGCGGAGGGCATCTCTGATTTGCGGGATTTTCAGCGCCCAGGGGTATATGGAAATAGAGCATGGGCGTCCCCCAGTGTGAGAGCCCAGAGTCGCAAGGACGAGGGAGTGGTCAGAGATACCACGAGCAAGGCAGCCGGACCTTATGAAAAGCCGAACATCCTGGGCATGAGTGAAGAGATAGTCTATCCTCGACTGACTACCGTGCACCCCGGATTGGAACGTGAAGCGAGTATGTGATGGGTTAAACCACCGCCAAATATCCACCACCCCCAGAGCATTAGCAAATTCGGACAATTGTGAACCTCTCGGCGGGTCACCTCGGGGAGGGAGGCGGTCCAGAGAACCGTCCATCGTGAGATTGAAGTCCCCACCCAACACCAACACCCCGAACAGCAGGTCCAGCAACAGGGTCCCTATGTCGTGCAGCGTCAAGCGCTGTAGTCTGGGGGGGGGCGTAAACGGAGACAGCATTGACAACACGCCCCTCCCAGGTGCCCGAGACCGCAGCATATCTGCCCCCCACCCTGCCTCCCTGCTTGGCGGTAACACAACCTCCCGCCCCCGAACTAGCAGAGTGCCTATCGCCCACCCTTCCAAGAGCTCGCGGGACCGTATGGCCAAACCGAGCAAATAACCCCAAAGGAACTATATCTGCCCCAAAGGTGAATCAAAACAGCCATAACGTAGTTACAACAGAAACACTGGCAAGGGCCAGGCATATGCCCACCACCCTCACACATGGTCTGCGGGAGGACAGGTATGAGGTCCGGACCACAGCAACAGCTAGGACAGTCTATTTTCAGGTAACACCTGTCCGATGCAGTGTGAGCAGTTAAGTCAAACCCCGATTTTCACTGACCAACCACAGTTAGTGCCCCCTCCCAAGGAAGGTATACAGACCAGTCATTCGGCACCACCTGCAGCCTCCATCAGGTCAGTTCGCAGCAAGCCTCCACCAGAAGCCTGGGTATCACTGTTCATTCCCACACCCCGGGTCTGGCGGTCTCGTCGGCCCGCCGTCCGCCATCCCTCCAACCAGTCCCAGGTCTCTTCCGGAGTGGTGAAAAACCAGGATTTTCCCTCCGCTTCCACCCTCAGCTTGGCCGGGAACATCATCGCATACTTCACATCCTTGTCATGAAGCGCTTTCTTAACTTCCAGGAAGCTTCGTCGTTGCTGTTGCACCTTTAGGGTGAAGTCAGGAAAGAAGGTGATGCGGCTGTTTTGGAATTCCACTGGCGGGGCGGAGCGGGTACACTGCATGATAACATCTCGGTCGCGGAAGTTGAAAATCCGGGCGAGGAGCGGTCGTGGGGGGGCCCCAGGCCATGGGCGGCCGCCAGGCACCCGGTGCGCCCGCTCCACCGAGAAGAAGTTAGAGAGCCCACGTGGTTTGAGGTAGTTGGTGATCAAGTCTTCCACGAAGAGGTCTGCGGACGGCCCCTCCGCGCGTTCCGGCACATCTATTATACGGACGTTGTTGCGTCTGGAGCGTCCTTCATAATCGTCCAGCTGCGCCTCGAGTTTTGCGGCATGTGTTTGCAGGTCATCCACCTTTCTCTGTAATTTGGACGTGTCTTCTACCAGGGAGGTGGCCTTAATTTCAACATCTTTGAGTCAGGAGTTCATATTGCGCATGTCCTCCCTGATGAGCGACACCTCGGTGGAGACAGTGTCGATCCGTGATTCCAAGGACGTGCGGGCGGTGGTGATGGCGTCGAGAATGTCTTGCAATGTCGGGTCCGCCTTCTTCCCTCCAGTATCTGTTTTGTCGGGAGCGGCTGGCCCTCCTTTAGGGCTCGAGCTGGAACCCCCGTCCCAGGCAAATTTCGTCAGCTTGGCCTGGAGGGCCGCCTTTGGGCCCCGACCCCCCGCCATGGCGGATGTAGGACTCTGTTGTCGAGCTCCGCCGCAATGGATACAGAGGCTGAGATGTGAAAGCTAGGGAGAAAGGCTCCGGTATCCTCCCAATGCACCGGAGAGTTCGCGGGGGACCAGGGCGGTAGAACCGGTGTGCGCCAAAGCGGCTTATCAGCCCCAGAACATCCTTCAGGCCAGCGCTAGGCCACACGGGTGCGCATCACAGCCATGCACCGGCGGAAGCAGCAAGAGAGAGAGGGCCGGGTGGCAGGAGCCGGCCAACAGCAAGCGATGGGCGGTGGTAATGGCGGTCAGCCACGCAAGGCCACTGCGCAAGGTCACAGATGGACTCGGGAGCCCCCACAGCACACGCAGTATGCCCCGGTCACTTCATGCAGCAAACGCCCACGAGGATCTTCTTGCACTGGCAGCAGCCCGGCCAGAGAGGGTCAGGAGGACAGGGGTAGAGATAGGTCGCCAGCCGCCGCCAACGCGGCGGCGCCGTTCTGAGTCTGCAGCATCTCAGGTACTCGCAGTTATGCGGGCCCCCCCCGAGAGACCAAAAGTGTGGGGTGTAGATAGGGCGTCCACTGACCAGCACGGGGGCGGACACCTTCCTTTCCCGCCTGCCCCCCGGCCACAGTTTGCAGCGCCAGAGGCCGCCGCCGGCACTTCAATCAACGTTGCGGGGATGCACTCACCGTTCTCCTCCGGTCCCCGATCCGCCGCGGCTCCGGGCCACCAACGGCATCACGCACCGCCTCCCAGCGACCGCGGTGGTGAGCAGCAGTCACAGTCCTGATTTACCCGCTCTCAGCAGCGTGGGGTTGCATCGCCATTATCGGCCCTCCGGCCACCCGGGAAATCACCAGCGTCGAGCCCGCCCACAGACGACAGGCCTCGCGGCAGCTCTTGGGGCCTCGTCCGGCCCGACAGCGCCGGTCGCAGAGACGGCCACACGCAGCTCTGCCGGGTTCACAGCGGGGAGCAAGAGATTGGCTGACCCTTCCGGAGGTAGCGTGGGATTGTTCCGCTACAATCTGGGGACAGATGATAAAATATTCGTGCGGATGTATGGCTCGGTCGGCGGAGCCGAGCAACTAGGCGGCCATCTTCGCGCTCGGCTTGGCCACGCCCCTGGTTTACTTTTCTGACCGCCTCATTATGATGGAGGCGGTCGGAAAGTAAAGGTATGGGTTGTGGGGTTTATAGGGGTGAAGGGTGGGAAGTTAATTAATTTTAATGAATTTTATATTTAATTTTTAATTAATAATATTTTTTAATTGATAATTAATTATGTTAATTGTGCAATTACATTAATTGTTTTAGATTATAGATGTGGGTTGTGAGTTTTGTAGGGGTATGGGGTGGGAAGTAAATTAATTTTAAGCAAGTCATAACTATTTTTTAATTAATATTAATTATTAATTTAATTATTAATTATGTTAATTGTGTAAATAATTTTCTGTTAAATTTTAAGAATGTGTTGTTAGTTTTGTGGGGTATATTGTGGGAAGTACAGTAATTATATTTAATTAATATTTAATTAATAATAATTACTTTGAAGAATACATATTTATTTAATAGTGTAAATATTCTTTTGCAGATTGTGAGTTTGGTGGTGTTATAGGATGGGAAGTACCTAAATGAAATGTATGTAATAAATAACATTTTTATTAATAAATAATTTCTAAATGTATTTGTATGAAAATTGTAGGTATTTGAGATATGTATTCAACATTGTAATAGTTTTTTCTTTTTTTACATTTTTAATATCAAATATATTTGAATTTTATTTTCCAACATATTTATATTTTTTTATTTACTTTGTTTTTTAATTAATTTTTATTTTGTTCAAGATATTTTGAACTGACTGGAGTGGGAATAGCAAATTTTGTCTCTCCACTATCCAACACTTTCCCTACTGTTGCATTTATTGGAGTGGGAATACAAAATGTTACCCCTCCGCAGTCCAACACTTTCCTTACTGTTGTACTGACTGGAGTGGGAATAGTAAATTTTACCCCTCCGCTATCCAACACTTTCCCTATTGTTGTACTGAGTGGAGTAGGAATAGTAAAATTTACCCCTCCGCTATCCAACACTCCCTACTGTTGCACTTATTGGAGTTGTAATAGTAAATTGTACCCCTCCACAATGCAACAGTTTCCCTACTGTTGCATTAATTGGAGTGGGAGTGGTAAATTTTACCCCTCCGCAATTCAACACTTTCCCTACTGTTGCACTGACTGGAGTGGGATTAGTAAATGTTACCCCTCTGTAATCTTACACTTTCCTTACTGTTGTACTGTGTACTGACTGATGTGGGAATAGTGCATTTTACCCCCCCCCATCCAACACTTTCCCGACTGTTGTACTGAATGGAGTGGAATAGTAAATGTTACCCTCCACAATCCAACACTTTCCCTACTGTTTTATTGACTGGAGTGGAAATAATAAATTTTACCTCTCCGCTATCCAACACTTTTATTACTTTTGTACTGACTGGAGTGGGAATAGTAAATTTCACCCCTCCACAATTCAACACTTTTCCTACTGTTACACTGACTGGAGTGGGAACAGTAAATTTCAACCCCCCACAGTCCAAATCTTTTCCTACTGTTACACTCACTGGGGAGGGAATAGTACATTTTACTCCACCACAATCCATCACTTTCCCTACTGTTGTAGTGATTAAAGTGGGAATAGTAAATTTTACCACTGCACACTCCAACAGTTTCCCTACTGGTGTACTGGCTGGATAGGTATAGTAAATATTACCTATCCGCAATCCAACACTTTTACTACTGTTACATTTATTGGAGAGAGATTTGTAAATTTAATCTAGTTTTATTATTTTTGCGTTGCGTGAAGTGGGAGTAGTACATTTTTTATATATTTACTTTAATAGTTTGCATAAATTGCAGTGGGAATATTATATGTATTAAATTTTACATTTTATAATTTATTTAATGTTATAATTTATATTATTATGTTTTTGTTTATTTAAAATTATAATATTTTTAATGATTAATATGTTTTTATGTGTGAAATAATATTTACTAAATTTAAAGATTTTAACTTGTTAATTTATTTTATTTAGTTAGAATGGTTTGCTTTTTAAAGATTTAGGCGCCGATTACAATGTGGCCCGGAAAGGCTCCGAGCCCGTCGGCCAGTCGGGGCCGGCCCGTTATCCCAAAGGGCGGCCTTTCCGCCCTCGGGATTATGATACTCGGTCTCTGACAGGTTTTCCATGCCAGGCTTTCCGACATGGAAAGCCTCTCGGAGAGCGAGTATGGGGGCCTCTTGCAGGGCCCCATTTCCTTGGTGGCCTCCGGTTGGTGGTCAAGGGGGCACCCCTGTTAATCCCTACACCCCATGGCAGGCCCCTGGAGGTGCCTGCCACGGGGTGCAGGGATTAACACCACCTTCCAATTCCATATGGCAGAATGTACTATGGCCGGTTTACGGCCGCAGCACATGCTTCCATAGGGAAATGTTAGAATGCAAACCAAACAGTGTTGGGTCTCATCCTTATCAGGCGGTAGGTACCGCCGACCGGAGGTTAGTCGGTCCCATTTCTGAGACATCCGCCGACATCGTAATAGGCACCTTTATGTTTTATATATATATATATATACAGTCCAATACTCATTCGCTGATCAGAATGAGCCCGACACATGCTAGGATTTAGGCGATTGGATTTATTTCAGCAAATCACTTTCAGCGCGTGGGGTTCATAGTTCAAGAAATGCTGTGGCAGACGCGTTTCAGCCGCAAGGCTTTCCTCAGTGCCTGGTTTCAAAGCGGGTCTTTACACCTGGGTCTTGTTTAAATCTTCTGGTGTTACTGTAGCCACTCCAAATAGCTAAATGTTTCAGCCCCTCCTCTGCTTCACGCTGTGATGCACCTGCGCTGTCCTTGGACCTGCTGCATGCTGGTAAATGGAGTCCGACGTGGTGACCACTTCAGGGAGCGGTTCAAACCAGACTCCCAGTGGTGTCCCAAATCCTGTTGGCATCCGGACCTCATTCACCCACAGCTGCGAATCCAAGTGGGATCAGGTATTCAGGCTGAAACCAATTGATTCCCCAGCAGTGAATACTACAGCCTCTCTCCCCGTGCAGTAGAGTAAAACGCTGTGGTAATATATCCGCTTGGGGGGGTAACGAGTTGTATTTTAGTACAAATTCCAATGTTACTGGCTCACGCGTCATACCAGAACGAGAGGGCGTGCCGGTAACCAGTGCCTGCAAAACTGGTACAAATATACAGTCCAATACTCATTCGCTGATCAGAATGAGCCCGACACATGCTAGGATTTAGGCGATTGGATTTATTTCAGCAAATCACTTTCACCGTGTGGGGTTCATTGCAGGGGCGGCTGGTGACATTTGAAAGTGGTGGGCGTAAATACTGGACAGTGGCGAGTGAGCGTAGCGAGCGAGCCGGAACCACCTACAGGGGATTCGGGGGGGTTCTCCCCCCGAGAAAATTTTGAAAAAAGAGTGGGCAAATGGTGCATTTTCAAGCAAATTTGAGAAAGAGGTGGCTTGGCGAACACATCTCTGGGAGTAGCCAGACAAGTCTCTTTGCACTTGCACAGATACATCACTCTCCCTGCATTCACATAGGCACACTACTCACCCTGCACTCATAGACCCATTACTCACCCTTCCCTGACACATCACTAAGCCTGCATTCACCCATCCACATAACTCACCCTGGACTCACACAGGCACACTGCTCAACCTGCACTCACACAGACATCACTCACCCTTCGCTGCACTGCACTCAAAGATGCACACTGTTTCATCAGAGAAATATATACCGAAAAACAAATGAGTGTGAAAGCTAATGGACACTTTACAAGTAGCTGCTGGTTGCTTTTGGGACATATGTGAATTCATTCATAGCATCGAAAACAACCTCCTCACAGAAATGAAAATCTAGTTAACATAGAGTCTGAAGGCCTGTACGTGGCCCAATGGCATCCCCAGGCATCACCACGACGAGAGAGAGTCCGACAACGCACATGCTCATAGCCAATGTATATTAAAAGGGGCCAATGTTACCAGACTAGCTCCACCACAGAGGCCCTTTCTGGCAGTGATGTCCAATGTTGGTCCATGAAGGTTGGAATGGATTCATATCAGATTTTATTATATACACATATGACAATCATGCATAAAGTTGATCTAAATTGTATCATTTACATATTCTTTGGTTATCCTGAAGTTATGGCTAAATTCAAGCTCTTGTGAAGCAACTCGGGACATCCCTGCTTCATTCGATCCAAAATGACATTATATGACGTGGCCACAAAACGGCAAATATTTCCAAACATTCCACATTTCAAGCTGTGCAAGAATGCAATAATAAATTCTTCTCCTAAGCAGTATTCTCAATGATTTTTTACACCATTCCGGAAAGTAATAATCGAGTTTCCTCACATCCAGAATTAAAATATAAACAGCACAAACCTACCCTGTAACACCCCAAGAGATGGAATACACTACACAAACATACAGCAATTGAAAAGAGGACAAACTAATGCACAGGGATAGCACAGATTACAAAGCCGTGAGTAGATGAGTCCATCACTCTCTGATGGCAAAAATAGACTTATGCTTCTCATTTTACACATCAATACAGTAAATGTAACAGGTGTTTCAAGCCACTCCAAATGATATCATGCACAATCCCAGAAGAAGCAACCAACGAGAATCACTATGGGCAACCACACTCGTGTGACGTGTCATAAAATAGAGTGAAAATGTATGGGACTAAACGACAAATCAGTTTCACAACCATGGCTGGGCACAGAAGGTGCATTGTGAGCAATGAGATTAGAGCCACTAAATTCTAATTCCCATACATTAAAGATACATTTTAAACGTGAGATTATGGGTCACAGTCTCACACAATAAACATATTTTGAAATGTACTGATACCCAAAAGGGTCATGTTCGCGCTATATAAAACTCAATAACTAAATAAAATGCCGACTGTTCCCCAGCACACCAATAGAAGCACCAGGCTGATGATAACTCCAGCCCACACGTACATATGACACATTTTACTACTTTACTATCCAGACCACATCGTATGCTCCTGTGCAATCATTTTAGCCCACTTTGCCTTAGTTCCATTGTGCAACAACATTGTCAGTGTCTGTAAATTGTAAAAAATAACATATCATGCGTCTTATTGAAAGCGGGACATTTGCATCAATGGGACAGTCCTGTGTCACTTGAGTTTGCAGCCATCTTTTGATTGCATGTTGTCATTTAATCAGAAATTGTCAGAGGGTGCGTGTTGTCTCGTCAATCGGGCCACTCTAGCCCGAGACTGCCTACGTGCTGCACACAAAAGTGGACAAAAGAAGGACTGGGTGTGAACCATCTGACTGGATGAAAATACACACTAGTCGATTGACTCCACTTCTGGGGTAGAAATGAGCCTTGATGCTGGCATCCGACTCGACCATACACCGATTGGTGCGTCTAAATATTAAACTGAATTACTCTTAGCGAAGCCTGGTGCTCTCAAGGTGGCCTCAGTGGTAAAGTCTCTGTCCGCCCTTCCATTCGTTTACTGTCACAGGGAACAATAAATTCAGTGAGAGAGTGAACTGCTCTGGGACCGGACCCCCTCAGAGAGTATCTTTATTTACTCGATGTCATAAGATGTGGTTAAAGAACTCTGGCTTGTTTTTAGTTTTGATTTTCCTCATTTACTGCTTGTTTGATATGCGGACGAGACGCATACTACTTCAGAGTCTTGTTCACTGCAGCACTTTACAAAGGGATTCACAGGCATGTTTATGACTGTCAGCAGATATGAGTAGTGATAAATCTCTGGCTTATTACTTTTGGTTTTCCTGCATTGGGTTTTCAGAGGGGTTTGTTATGTGGGCACAAACCGCATTTGACACGCGGATGGGACGAGTACTATCTGGCATTTACAATTGTACAGCCGGCATATCTCTGCCACTCTGAGAACGCGGCCTTGGGTGCCAGTGCGACAGCCGATCAGAGGTGGCCCACTTGCTGCTGCAGGCGGGTGGCAGCCTGTGAGCTGCTTGCTGTTTATCCCTCCTGACACATAAAATTACCTTGGCGCTCCCCTCACAAAAGGCCTTTCCACAGCTGAAAGGACTACTTTTGCTTTACACCCGGCCCCGAACAGCCTCATCCGCATCCTCTCAGAGGAACAGGAAACTACTTTCTGCGTCACAAGCATGTAGCAGTGTGACCCAAAAGTAAGGCTAGCACACGACTCAATGTCACCAAGGGCTTAATATTTCCAGACCTGGCCTCTGCTTTTAGGAATCATTGCTTTCAGGTCTTAGTTCACTGGGATCAAGTACAGTGATCTAGAACTACAATTCCCAGAACACGTCAGGTTGTTAAATAAGTGTCCAGGATTCGAGCGCGGCGTCCTTGGTGACAGGGAGTCTTGTAATAACCTTGCCCACAATGCAGAATTAGCTTCCATCTCTTTATAGGTCGGTTTCTGGTTCAAACATAGCTCCTAGAAGCAAGCACCGTCGTACAGCACGACGTTGGACAAGTAGTGTTCACTGGCTCATTCTATTATTTCCGCCAGTGTCCTTCCACTGAGAAAGGGACAGTGTACAAAACACAAGTTTAAAGTAAGCAACTGCAACTTGCTAGCTATCGACATCACTTGTTTTACACAGAGCAGGTGCAAAAGCAAACTTGTCTCCTGAAAACAGCTCAGAACTGGTGTCACTGTGCCTTCGGGGCCGTCACGGGGAGGGAGCGGTCGGGGTTGTTTGCCCCAGGTCCTACTCTTTTCAGGGTCCTGCAGTGGCACTCTTAAATACTTTTATATAACAAATGCAGGCATCGCTGGCAGCATGTAGCACCATATCAGCAGTCGCGGCTCGCAGTACTCGCGGGGAGTGGGGGGTCGCGTGGGGGTGGGGGGCCGACCGAGGGTAAATAAAATTTAGAAAACTTACCTGACCGCCTCTGCTCCTGGTCCGCGTTGGCGCTCTTCAGGAACAGCACTGGAGTGGCAACCTCAGCCAATCCTGGCGCTGCTGCAGCGCCAGGATTGGCTTAGGGCACGGTTATTCTTCGCCCGCTGCCTGCCCATTAGGAGACCGAGGGGCTCCTAATGGGCATGCGCAAGCCAGTGCAAACACAAGTGCGCATGACTGGGCACGGGTGAAAAATTCGCTCACCTTTCCCCACTCATGCGCACTTGTGCTGCTGACTGTCCCTGGCTGGTCTGACAACGCATGTCAGTCAACATGATGCGGACGCCCACCCCTTCAGACTCTGGAAGGGGTGGGCGGTCCGACGTCATGCTGACTGACATGACTAGTCAGCGCTCCTCGGCGTCTCTGAACTTAAGTAAACTGAGTCAGAGACGCCGAGGGAGCTGCGGGCGGGAGGTGGGGCAATGCCCCAACGCACCAATGGACGCACCGCGCCTGGTTCATAGTTCAAGAAACGCTGTGGCAGACGCGTTTCAGCCGCAAGGCTTTCCTCAGTGCCTGGTTTCAAAGCGGGTCTTCACACCTGGGGCTTGTTTAAATCTTCTGGTGTTACTGTAGCCACTCCCAATAGCTAGATGTTTCAGCCCCTCCTCTGCTTCACGCTGTGATGCACCTTGCGCTGTCCTTGGACCTGCTGCATGCTGGTAAATGGAGTCCGACGTGGTGACCACTTCAGGGAGCGGTTCAAACCAGACTCCCAGTGGTGTCCCAAATCCTGTTGGCATCCGGACCTCATTCACCCACAGCTGCGAATCCAAGTGGGATCAGGTATTCAGGCTGAAACCAATTGATTCCCCTGCAGTGAATACTACAGCCTCTCTCCCCGTGCAGTAGAGTAAAACGCTGTGGTAATATATCCGCTTGGGGGGGTAACGTGTTGTATTTTAGTACAAATTCCAATGTTGCTGGCTCATGCATCACACCAGAATGAGAGGGCGTGCCGGTAACCAGTGCCTGCAAAACTGGTACATATATATATATATAAATGATTATTTGTTATATTTTTATATTATTTGTGAGTTATAATATAAATTACAATTATTAGTTAAGTAGCTGAGCTGTTTTTGAAGTAGGTTTATGTAAATATATATTAATTATTATATATGTGTTTAATTTTTTTTAATTAAGTTTATTTGCTATATTTGTTAAGATGAATATTACATCTATTTTAATGTTTTAAATTATTGTTACTATTTAATATATTTAATATATATTATTTTATTTGAAATATATTTAAAAAACAATATTTAATACAACTATATTAATTACATTGATATGTTTTTTCAATATTTCTGTACTTACCAGAAAAAGTATAGGATGACAATATTTTTTACATCAATATTTTGGTCACAAAATCTTCGTATGGGGATATTTTGGGGGTGGATATTTTGTCAGTGAACCGTTGTAAATGATTACCTAATCCTAGCCAAGGCTTTATGGACCTTTCAATGCAAGATAATTCCCACCTAATATTGGAAGTCTGTCATCACCCCATGTAGCACATTCTTGTCCAGCAGTTCCCCCTTCTATGAATGAGGCGGAACAGGTAAAACATTAATAGACAGAGCTTCCACCAAGTTTTAGTAGATGCCCATTACCATCAGCCTCTAAATGAGATTTTTCATCTCGTTTTTTGCAAGATTTGCCTAATTATATCATGAGATGTTTCTGTTGTGACTTAACTGTTGCCTTTCCTTTTCCTTAGCTACATCTTCCATACTGCTCAGCCAGGATGAGTGTTGGAGTGGTTGGTGATGAGTGGAATGCTGAGTGCTTGGTGATGTCATAGAGTGCATGGGTGCCTGGTGATGTGTTTAGTGTCAGTTGGAGTGTGCAGGCTGAGCAGCAGGGAGGCTGCTCCTGGTGGGGCTAACAGTCATCTTACTTACCATCTTTATTATCTGTAACTGGACTTAATACCATCTTGACATAACACACTACTTGGCTACATCTGGACTTGATTTGGTTTACAACATTTTGGTGACGATTTGAAACAAGAACCTGTGGGGCATATTCTCAAGGAGCTATCGCTGAGTTATCGGCACTTTAACGCATGCAAAGTCGCGCTAAATTTATCGCCCCATTCTCAAGCTGGTGCTAACAGCCCATAACACCAGTTTACCTGCGAAAGCAGTCGCAAAAAACATCGCCACAGATGACCCCGGCAACTAACGCTAATGAGATGCAGAGTAGGCGTTCCCGAGCAAAAAGCCGCAAAAACACCACAATGCAACATTCTCAACGACCAGCCACATCGGCGATAGGAACACAAAACAGGCGATACGGCATGTTACCAGCAGGAAATTAACACCTGATCTGACCTGGTGCAAAGTCGGACGTCAACAACAGATGCCATGGAGCCACTCACCATGCACACCGGAGCCCCGAGAGGGCAACAACACCCACCGCCACCACCCCCAGGACCGCCACCCCCCCAACGGACCCCCATCGCCCCCCCGGACCACCACAGAGGCAGCGCAGACAAAGACAGCGGACCTTCAGGAAATGCACCAGCCCCACAGACCTAACACCAGACAATGCCAATGCCCACTACAGGCCCAAAAGGACAACCATCCTCCGCACCCTGAACATCATTGCCCACAGGCTGACGGTATAAACACAGCAGACAACCAACAGCCCTCCGCAGACAAAGCTGCTGGCTGTGCTGCACCTGTTGGCCTCTGGTATCCTCCCAAACAACAACCGCCCGAGTCGAAGGAGTCTCACAGCCAGCCCCATCCAAGTTCCTCACACCTGTCCTGGATGCCCTCACCAGCTAGGGACCCTAGTATCTATACGTCCCCCACAATGCGCAGGAACAGCTGGAGACCAAACAAGGACTATACGCCATAGCTGGATCCCCGCATGTGTTGGGGGCAATCGACTGCACACATGTCCTACTTGTGCCCCCTGCCAACACCGCACACAATTACCGCAACAGAAAGCACACGCATCCCATCAACGTGCAGGCAATAGTGGACCACAGGGGACTCCTCACTAATGTCGTAGCCAACTACCCAGGCAGTGTGCATGATCCCTTCATCTTCCGACAGTCCAACCTCAACCAGCGCTTCCAGGATGGCACCCATGGGAATGCACTGCTCGTTGGCAAGTACCAAATGAACACACCACACACCTCAACCCCACAATCATGCAACTCACAACTCTGGCACTGCACACATCACAAAATCACATACAACATGCCAAACAACATGCCCCCCCACCAGACACGACAGCACAACTTACTGTGGCAACCTTGGTCAGCCATGTACATGAGCCATCAACAGCATGGCACCTCCGCCACACAATACCGGAATGTGGGGAAAGGTGGGAACCAGGCATGTGCGAAGGAGGCAAGTGACCCATGAAAGAGTATGTACACAATGCCCAGTGTGGCGGAGATGTGCTGGACAGACTGCAGTATGCAGACCACAGACATATCCATGTCTACATGCACTGCTGGTGTTTGGAGTGTTGTGGACAGTGGACGCAACCATGTCACCCCAGCCAGTAGGGAAGATCGCGGAAATGTAGCTTGTGACGTCCCCCCCTCTAAGCGTGTGTGGAGTGGGCTGGCCCGGCATATGCCAGGCCATCGTAGGGGTGTGAAGAAACATTACGTAGCCCTGGGCGTGGTTCTCTTCCGGAATGCCCAACGTGTCTGCCAGGGCGGCGTCTCCCACCCCGCCATGAGACCTACGCCGTCGCCGTGAGCGGTGTGGCCTGCGATCCTATGCGCCTGCTACACCCCGGGCCGCTGGTCCCTGAACCCGTCATGCCCGCCCCTGTGCAGCCAGGCCTCACTGCTCACCTTCTGACACCGGCGTGTGTCAAAGAGGGCCCACCACGTGCCGGCGCAAGCTCCAAGCCCGAGGCCCGCGACCTTCGCAGCCTCCTCAGACCATCACGGCCTCCACAACACAGGCCCGCTTTACTCCTTTTTCGTTGACGTACTCCACCGCTGCGTCGGGCCTACACTACGCTCAAGTAGGTCACACATTTGGAACTGAGTCTTGATTATGCAATGGCAGAGTACACACTTTATGGCAGCGTTTATATCACTGTACTCCCTTCGATGTGGTGCCACCAACTCTGTGCATAGCATCCCAACCACACGTGTCTGTGGGCCCCTGATGACTACGCCTTTGGCCTACACTGCGGACGAGTAGGTCACACATGTTGAACTGATTCGTGATTTCTGCATGGCGGAGTTCATATCATTGTACGGAAGGAGACGAGTAAGAGGAAGACGCGGTTCAGTCCGGAGGAGAAAAGGACCATCGTTACAGAGGTGTTCGAACACTGCAGACAACTGCCCTGGTGTCACTAACTCTGTGCATTGCGGGCCAACGACACGTGGCTGTGGGCCCCTGCTGACCGCTGCCTCGGGCCTACACTGCGGTCAAGTAGGTCACACATTTGGAACTGAGTCTTGATTACACAATGGCCGAGTACACATGTCAATGCCGAGTTTAACTCACTATACTCCCTTCGATGTGGTGATACAAAGTATGTGCATGGCATCCCAACCACACGTGTCTCTGGGCCCTTGATGACTACGCCTTCGGACTACACTGCGGTCCTGCAGGCCTCACACAAATCCATGCCAGTCCGTACCAGGCAGGACACGGCATCGTCGCTGGCTAAACACCCGCTCAGCTCTGTCGCTACTGCCTCGGTCAACCACTAGTTATCCCCACATGCCATTTCAACGCTGTGTGTTAGTGTTCCAGGGGGAGCTTGCTGAACAGCGGTTGGCCCACGCTGGCCGCTGCCTCCGGACTACACATCGGTCGAGTAGGGCACACATTGGGAACTCAGTCATGATTCATTTATGGCAGACCTGATATCATTGTACTGGCCTCGTCGCAGACTGCATCCCCTTTCAGCTCCGGTGCCACTAAGTCTGTTCCCCGACAACCATGGACACTTTCTTCTTGAGATTTGTTGGCGACTGAGTCTATGGACTGGGGGTTGTCTTCATCATCATGTCGGTGATACTGACTATGTGGCCAAAACGAGGCTGTAGCATTCCACTCCTCCATTTGCCACTTCCGTCCGGCTCCTGCCCTCTGCATCATGCCCTAGAGGACACCTTCCACTGTCCCCCGCAAACCTCCGCTACATTCACCTTCGACATCGACGAGGACCCTCTCACCTCACGTGGCCCTATCTCACTGCACCGCAAGTCACCGTCCTGTGGCGGTGTGCCTATGCCGGCCGCAGTGCATCCGGGGCCACTAACTCTGTGCAGCTCAAATCATGGCCCCACTCTGACGGCATGTTGGATGGCCTCTGGGCCGATGGTCTGGGGGTCATCAACGCCATGTGTCTGTGGCCTTGTGCTGTCTGCTGCCTCCGGCCTCAGCTGAGGTCCACCTGGGCTCACACATCAAATCGAGTCCTGACCTGCCTGGACGTCGCATCACCGCAGGATGCACACGCCACCACTGCCAGGACCAACTCCAAACAACAGGTGCCAGAGTCGGAAGTGTCTTACTGCCAGACTGTCAGAGTTGCTCACACCTGTCGTGGGTGCCATCATCAGCTTGATACCCTGCTCAGCTCTTCAGGTGCCACTGACTCAGTGCACCACAAATCAAGGAACATTCTGCTTGCATGTTGCGTGAACACTGTACTCTCTCCGGCTACCACCATGATGCTTCACAGTTGTTTCTGTTGTGCTGGTGTTTTATGTTTCTGCTTCAATTGTGATCACTGTTCAAGTTGTTGCTAGCACCAACGACTCTATGAGAGCTGGCTTACACTCACCCCACACACATCCAGCACATGCATCACTGTACATGTGACCATGCCAATAAAAGTGTCGAGCGCACGTGCCCGTGGCCAGTTCAACGAACTATCTGTGTGTGTCCGTGTGCTCATGATGTATGCATTAGGGCCCCAGCCCCACAACCTTACATTGTGCCGTGTACAGAGGACGCAGCCATGTCACCGCAGGCAGAGGGTGGGACATTGCACATGTTGCATTATTGTCCCCCACTCAATACGTAAGTGGAGTGAACTTGGCCGGCGTACGCCAGTCCGGCGTGGGGGTGTGGGTGATTGTCCCGTGGCTCTGGGTGTGGTTCAGTACTGGAAATGTGCAAAGGCATGTGTCTCTGTCACAGTGTGGGTCTCCGTTGGGGAGTATAGGTGGTCCCTGATGGGACTTGGACACCCACATATGTGATCTAGTTCGTCTTCCATGAGGTAGTACCCCACCCGCACATGTTCGGCCAGCCCCTTCTGGCAGTCTGACAGCTGGCCTTGGAATGGGATGTGTGCTTAGGTGGGCTGCTGGGAGCCAGCCGGGGTGGTGGGTGCGTCTAGCTGTCTTGTCCGTGCAGGGGGTGGTGTATACTCGATGCAGCGGTGCTGCCCAGCTCCTGGAGCTCTATTGCCTGGGATGTCCATGGACTGTTGTGGGGCGTCGGTGTCGGAAGTGTGGAGGTCCTCTTCAGCATCACTGATGGGTTGTCAGGTCTGCTCTGCTGGAGGTGTTGTTTGTCCCTCTGCAATGTGAAGGGGAGATGCTTGTTGACATTGTGTTGGCATTTATGTTGACGCATTGTTCGAGTTTACATACAGACTGCATGACAATGTACATTGTGACTGTTTGGGAGGGGCGGACTATTTGATGCGTGATAGTGGACATTTGGACTACATGAGGTGGGTGATGTTGTACACGTACATTTTCATCTCACAGTTTCCTGCTATGTCGGATGTGATTGGCCATTTTCTACGCACAGGCGAACCCAGTTGTGCCCTCTGTTCTGCACTGTAAGTGTTGCACTGTGTCCCACATTGTCGTCCATGTGGATGTGCTGTGATTGCTATGTGTGTGTGCTGCATTGTGTGAGAGTCGCACCTGCAGCTGTGATTTTGCTGCCCCTTATCCCTTAGAGGCGGTGTGCCTTTGGGTTTCGTGCTTTTAAGATGCTGTGATGTTGGCGACTTGGGTCATTTGTGCTCTTGGACGGTTTTTGTACTCTTGTGCATTGTTTGTCTGCAGATGTATTGTTGACGTCAGTGGTTGTTTGTGCACGTGGATGTGTCAGAGTGTGACCTGCTCCTTCCGGATGTGGTTCACACTCAGCCACCTCAGTCCCGTGGCGTGCACAGTGTCATGGTGATTGTACTCCGGCCATGCTGCTCGTCATGTGGTGTCACTTGCATTGTCAGTGTGGCTCTCGCATACGCATCTTTGCTGTGTTTCGCACTGGTGCATGTGTGTGTTGTGGAATTGGTGTTGTGTGGGGTGGGACCCCTTTGGGCACATGGTGTACGGGGGCCTACTTGATGTTTGTATGTGTGCTGCAGTGTGCCACGGGGATCAGGGACATGATCCAGGGTCGTTGTGGGTGTGCGGTGTGCTACACGTCGTTGTACATGTGTGCCATTGTGCCCGTCCCCCCAGTCCCTGTTCGTTAATCACCCTGTTGATGTTGTGTCAAGTCATGGCGAGCAGTGTCCGGATTCCAGACTTCTTGCACCGTCTCCACAGTAATGACTGTGGCCACCATTTGCTCCAGCTCCTCCTGTGGCGCAGGACTCCCACCTCCATTCGCCGTTGCTGCCTTCCTGTTGGCAGCGGGTTTCGGCTTGGTTTGGCTATTCACATCGTGCCAGCGCATCTTGGCCTCCTCGGCACTCCGACTGCATTCACGATGGAATGCCATTTTTCCATCTGTATTGCCAATGACACGGTGGTGGTGACGGACAGTTGTTGTTTGATGCTCTGTCACCTCCGTGACGACGATCGGGTTTTCCTGCGGACTGTACCCCATCTTACTCTTCCTCTTCTCCTTGGCCTTCCCCGACCCCGAGTTTCCTTGCTGGTGGTCTGTGGGGCTTGTGGGGTTCGCGTTGACCTGGGCACTCATTCCGGGTGCATCCATGTTGCTGCGCAGTTTGATTTGTTTATGGTGTGTTTTTCTTGTTCAACTTTTATGGTGCATTTTCCCTCCAGACGCGTGGGAATTGCAGGCCTATCGCTGGTTGTCGCTGTTTTTTTTCCGAGGTTGGCCTCATAGCAACTTTATTCGCGTTGGTGTTTCGCATTTTTTCGGCGTCGCGTTATTTTTGGCGCGGTCATTTGACGCGTTATCGTGGGACTATTGCATGTTCCTCCCTTTCGCAGCCAAAGTCACTGAGAGACTCGTGAACACTCAGCTGACCACCTTCATCGAAGAGAACTCCATCCTAGACGCCTCTCAGTCCGGATTCCGCAGCAACCACAGCACCGAGACCGCTCTCCTCGCCGCCACAGACGACATCCGCCTGCTACTCGACCAGGGACACACCGTGGCCCTCATCCTTCTAGACCTCTCCGCAGCTTTCGACACTGTCTCCCATCGCACCCTTGCAGGCAGACTTCACGACGCCGGGATACAAGGAGCCGCCCTTGACTGGATCCGATCTTTTCTCTCCGGCAGAACCCAGAGGATCAGACTCCCTCCCTTCCTCTCCGAACCCACCGACATCAACTACGGAGTGCCCCAGGGCTCATCACTTAGCCCCATGCTCTTCAACATCTACATGGCCCCCCTCGCCACCATCGTCAGACAGCATGGGCTCAGCATCATATCCTACGCAGACGTCACAAAGAACCCCGAAGACACCAGACTCTGCTTCCAGGAGGGCATGAAGAATGTGGCAACCTGGATGAATGACAGCTGCCTCAAGCTCAACTCAGAAAAAACCGAGGTCCTCGTCCTCAGACCCTGCAACTCCGCCTGGGACAACTCCTGGTGGCCCTCCACCCTGGGGAACCCACCCACGCCTACAGACCACGCACGCAACCTCAGCATCATCCTCGACTCTTCCCTCGCCATGAACCGCCAGGTCAATGCCGTCGCTTCCACTAGCTTCAACTGCCTGCGCATCCTCCGCAAGACCTTCAAATGGATCCCCCCGACTGCAGAAAGACCGTCACCCACGCGCTCATAACCAGCAGACTGGACTACGGCAACGCCCTATATGCCGGAATCAACAGATCTCTCCTACACAGACTCCAGACCATCCAAAATGCCGCCGCCAGACTCGTCCTCGGGACTCCACACCACGAACACATGACCCAACACCTCCGAGACCTCCACTGGCTCCCTGTCGAGAAGAGGGTCACCTTCAAACTCCTCACCCACGCCTACAAAGCCCTCAACAACATCAGACCCAAATACCTCAACGAGAGATTATCCTTCCACGTACCCAAGAGGAACCTCCGCTCTGCCGACCTTGCCCTGGCAGAGGTCCCCCGCATCCACAGAAGCAGAACAGGAGGGAGAGCTTTCTCCTGCAACGCAGCCAAGACCTGGAACGAGCTCCCCGTTAACATCAGACGCTCTCCAACCCTGCACACCTTCAGGAAGGACCTCAAGACCTGGCTCTTCGACTGATCCGGAGCTTCCACACCCCCCACAGCGCCTTGAGACCCTCACGGGTGAGTAGCGCGCTATATAAACCCCTGGTTGATTGATTGATTGATTGATAGTGACGCCAGGTTGAGAATGCTACGTTAACATGGCGTTGTTTTCCAGCGATGGACTGCGATGTGCAAAGTTGCGTTAAGCTAAACTTGCGGTGGTTATCACACGTTCTTGTGAATATGCCCCTGTGTGTATTGGAAGATGAACTGCATGTGAAACTGATGTGGAAACCTTAAACCTGAAACAAAGAAGACTGAAGCTTGAAGGAAAGTAACGCCCTGGTTAGCCCCACCAGTGATCTTTACCAACTGGACAGCCTGCCTGGGACGTTTAATCTTTCTTACATCAAGGGATCTTATGAACCTTTGGCCACAACATGATGCTGGATTCCTGCTGTACTTCTATAAATTTAGATGTTTAATTGGATTGTACACATTGATGAACTGGCTTCATCTGCAGAAACTGGCTGGGCATTTCAAATTACTCCATTTACAGAGGCTTGCAGTGTATTTTTACATGCACTGCGGATGTGGTGTACTTGCGGTGAACACTTCGACAATCTATGCTTTGGGAGACGCTTTTGAGGAGCCAGCAGCGGCATCCAGTCTCGACATTGACTTTATTTTTTCGGTATCGGAAGCCATTTGAGTCAGATTGGTGAGTGGCTCTTTAACCATCACCTGTGAATTGTAGGCCATTTGCCGTTACCCCATGCATCATTTGAATCGGCCACAGTCCGCGAGATAATGGCCGGAGCGCGCACATCTTACCTTAGTCTCTGATGTCGCGTGAAACTCTTGTGTTGCTATCGCCTGCCACCGTTGATGACGAGCTTTCCTGTGACGTTGTGATGTCCTGCGATGTTGGGGGAGCACGCACCCGCCGTGAGCCACCCGACGCTCTCCACCCCTGCGTGCCGCCATCTTGGCTGCCCAAGGTTGCTCCTCAGGTTGCTGTTAGCAAGAGCTGCAGTGGCTGCTGGAAATGCCTTAGCCGAAGTTTGTTGTGTCAGAGTTGCCGCATTCCCTGTTCTTCTGGTTTTGGGATGTTGGAGCGCGTTGCATCTCGCCATCCTCTATCACGGAAGTAAACTGAGGACTATTTTGGTATTTGGACGCCCTAACAGGTCCAACTCCAATATGGCGAAGAACGTGAGTACAGTTTTGTTGACTACAGCGTGCATCTCCGGCATCTACGATGAAACGGAAGGGGAATATTAGTGCACTGCTCTGTGCTTGTGCAGATCACTATGCTGTTGGAGGAGTGAAGTGCTGTGGCCATCGGGAATTACTCGAATGCGAGTGGGTGTCAGAGTCCCGGTGAGGTCTCTATGTTCTATTTCTGCAATGGGTCGGTGAGATATCGCTCACCAGAGTTCCATCAGAGATAACACGAAACTACGATATTGACTTCTGTTTAATGTTTTTACTCCTATTGTGTTGTCTATAGTGATGGTAGTACATGATATGCTTATGGTTATTTTTATTTACAGTGCCATGCTGCTGTTTGTTTTGTTTTCTTATCTCTTCAGGTCGCATGTTGTACTTGCTATCCACTGATGTATTGTTATATGCTGTGCTCATTTTGCTACCTTGTTCTTTTTCAGTGTGCTGTTACTTATGCTATTGGAATTTAGTAAGGCTATCATTGATTTTTAGCCTACTTGTATTGTACTGCGTTTGGGTGCTGAATTTTTGTGAGTTAAGGGTCCTCTTCCCTGGTACTGCACTGTGGTGTTATGTGCTTGATACTGAGTTATAGGGTTGTGTTTCCTTGTGCTGCTTGTAGGGTTGTGTACTCCGAGGTGTTTTGCCTGAGACGATAGGTCCTGTCAGGTGTACAGTGTAGTGTATGCATTATAGGGTTGGGCACCCTAGAGTTTACTGTGTAGTGTGTGCATTGCCTGAGACTACAGGTGTATAGTAGTGTGTGTTTTGCCTGAGACGATAGGTCCTGTCAGGTGTAAAGTGTAGTGTATGCTTTATGGGGTTGTGTGCCCTAGAGTTTACAGTGTAGTGTCTGCGTTGCCTGAGACGTGAAGTCCTTTCAGGTATACAGTGAAGTGTATGCGTTATAGAGTTGAGTGCCCCAGAGTTTACAGTGTAATGTGTGCGTTGCCTGTGATGGTAGGTCATGTCAGGCGTACAGTATGCATGTGTTGCCTGAGACGTTGGGTCCTGTCAGGTTACAGTAGTTTATTTATGTGTGCCTGTGACGGTAGGTCTTGTCAGGCGTACAGTATAGTGTGCTTTGTCTGCGCGGTTGTATGCGGTGTGCTTGTATCTTTGGGTCTGTAAGGAAAGGGGATGGGTGAGAGTGATTTCAAGGTATTTATGGCTTTAGGGAGTAGTGTTTTCTCTATTATTTTCATGATTTAATGCATTTATGACTTTAGGAATGTTCTATTTATAAGTTGGTGACTAATGTATTTAATGATTTAGCAACTTGCTATATATTGTTTCATGATTTTAATGGAGCGATGTTCTATCAATTCTTTTCAAGTTTTAATGCATTTATGACATTATGAATGTTATATCTACTACTTGGTCACGTTAACGTATTTAATGATTTTGCAGCCTTCTATCTATGTTCTATCTTTAGTCTGTTGAATTTAGATTTCCACATTTCTGCATGTAATTTTATTGCCTTCTTCTTCATTTTGGTTATAAATATTATCTTTGTTCTCCGCTCATTTTTTCTGTCTATTGTTTCTGTAAGGAAAGGGGATATGGTGTGACTTAACTGTGGCCTTTCCTTTTCTTTAGCTACATCTTCCCTACTTCTCAGCCAGGATGAGTGTTGGAGTGCTTGGTGATGATTGGAATGCTGAGTGCTTGGTGATGTCATAGAGTGCATGGGTGCCTGGTGATGTGTTTAGTGTCAGTTGGAGTGTGCAGGCTGAGCAGCAGGGAGGCTGCTCCTGGTGGGGCTAACAGTCATCTTACTTACCATCTTTATTATCTGTAACTGGACTTAATAAACCATCTTGCTATAACACACTACTTGGCTACATCTGGACTTCATTTGGCTTACAACAGTTTCCTATATTGTTTTTTATTATGTATTTTATTGGTGTTAGATCACATATCTGATATCTTTGAATAGTGAAAGAGCGCCATGTTC